>PITB01035077.1:0-12592 GCA_004024585.1 Paradoxurus hermaphroditus | reverse complement strand
AGGTCATACTCTGCGGGTCCCCGTGTCCTCATCTACAAAGGAGGAGTGCTAACACTGTGTACATCATAGGGCTGTTGTGATAGCATATTGTGCTGAGAAGTCAACACATACTATTATTTTTAAAATATTAGCAGCAGTCTTAGGTAGTAGTAAAGAGCACAGCCCTGTGCCATGCGGCCAACATTGACTCTCCTTTCCCAGAGTTACTTGCTGGTTGAACCTCAGCAAGTTTCCTAACCAATTGGTGCCTTCATTTTTACATCTTCAAAATGGAAATCATAATAGCACTTAATTCATGAGGCTGTTGTAAGACATATGAATTAGTGCTTGTACAAGGTTTAGACCTGGCATGTAGTAATGTCTTAATAAACATTAGTTTAAAATGCACACACACACACACACACACACACACACACACACACACAAAGAAAGTGGGAAGAAAAAATGTTGAGGTAAAATCAAGATGACTTTATAACTAAGTGAATGTGCAGGTGGGTGTATGTGTATTTGTTGACATGGGAGGTAGGGTAAGGTAGAAGAAAAAATATCTGAGATAAATTTGATTTGGGGATGAGTCCACAGGTAATGGTAGCTTGACTCAAGATTAGAGCAAATATGCTAGAATAAATCTGAACAGTTGGGCCAATATTTAATTCAAGTTTTTATCCGATAAGTTCAAAATGGCAATGGGTGTCTGTATATTAATGGTAAACAATAGGAGGTTGGGATTTCAGATTTAGAGTTTATAATTTGAGAATGTTTAGCACATAAATACTAAAATATATTTAAAAAGCAATAGTTAATATTTTTTGAAAACTGTGGATGCTGTGCTAAACATTTAATATATATTGTGTCACACAATCCCCTCAGCATTCCTAGGATATAGATCCTAAGATTAGCTCCCTCTCAGATGAGGAACACGGAAGCACAGAGCAGATAAGTTACTTGTCTCAGGTCACCCTATTAAGTGGTCAAGCAAGAGTTTGACTCCAAGCAATTTTATTCTGTTGCCTACACTCTCTATTCTGTTTTTGGACTGTCTCCAACGCAGAAGTTGAAGCCGTGAGGTTGGTCAAAAAAGTATGGTGAGGAAAATAAAACATAAGAGACTCTCAAAGACTAAGAACAATCTGAGGGTGAGGGAGGTGAGGGAGGGGGGAGAGAGGGTGACGGGCATTAAAGAGGGCACATATTGGGATGGACACTAGGTGTTATATGTAAACCAATTTGAAAATAAACTATAATAAAAAAAAAAAGTATGGTGAGAAAGAGGATGTGTCCAATAGGGATGTGTTGGACCCAACCATTCACACTGTCTCATTTGGGGCCTTCTCTTGCCAACAGTTCCTCTTTGTGGGACAAATAGTAAGGGCTCAATAGTTGTTGGGTAAGAGAATGAGTGAGTGGATGTTAGAGGTTCTGGAGTCATAGCCATAAGGTAGAGGTTAACTGGCTCAAGCCATGGTTCAGATGCCAAACGCTGTCCTAGCAGCAAAGCACATACACCCACGGTTCACAAAGACACTTGGGTCCATCAGAACCACCGGAGATGGTTAGTGCAACACAGAATCCCAATTCCTAACCCTGTACTACTTGGTGAATCATGGCCAGGCTGGCAAACTGTGTCTTTAATAAAGGCCTGGGAGATTCCGATGGACAACCAGTTTGTTACCCACTGCTCTGACCAACCAAGATTCCTGGGATTGAAATGTGGTATTTGTGTTACATAAAGTGCAGCCATCAAGAATGATTTCGGTTTCCTTGTGAGTTTTAAACCAGCTATGAAGGCGATTTTAAAAGAGGAATTCCCAAAATGTTTGGGTAGTCTCGTAGCCTCCCCAAGTGACTGTTTTTAGGGAAATGCTTATTTGGATTTGTAGTTTCCGATGTGTTTAATAAATCCCACTTTTGTTATTAAAAGACCTGCCTTCATAAATGTGGTCGTTCTGGATAAAAAGGAAAACAGAAGAGCCGAGCATTCATCCGACGTTAATACTGTGTATTCTACACTTCATCATTACTCTTGTGTTTGGAGAGGAATTGGTCAGTCGGGTCATTTTCTGAGCTCCACGCGCTACCATCATCCCCACTTATATTTGAATTGTTCACAGCACTTTGGCCTTCACAGGGAACAGCTCCACATCGATGCCGTGCGTGGTTATTATGCAGTGGAGCCCTTGTGAAGTGGTGGGGGAGGACCCAACTAACACCTGAGCTACGGGCTGATTCCCGTTAGAATTCTATAGAACCTTTCTCAGAATGTGATTTGACGTATGGAGAATCTGAACTCAGGCAGTGATTAACATTGTTATATCTGGGGCTTCCTGAATTTTTATAGCTTAGCCTGGTCAGCTTCGGTAGATGGAAAATAGTTTCCTGGCCTGATACATGAGGCCTCGGTGTGATCGGTGCGTGGCTGTCCGAGTTTCTGTTAGGTTTCCCAGGTACTGTTGGAAATATCTACCATATATACTTTATTTCACCATAATTATGCAGAAAATTAAAAAGAATCAATTCCAGTTTAACAGTCCTTTTGCTTAACCAATTTTTTGCTCTGCTTACAGGTCTAATTGCTTTAATTCTAATTTTATTTTCCTATAAGGAAAGGATCGTATCCACTTCATTAGATTGTATTCTAGGGAGAACTACAAGCAGAAAAGATATCTTTAAAGGGACCCTAAGGAGAAGATACCTTTATTTGAATTTCGTCCACAGAGCCTTTCTCTATGGCCCTTGCTTCATTCCTTTTTTCTTTTTGCCTCCTTCATTTCTTCAACACATATTTGTTGAACCCCTACTCGGGGCCAGGTATGCTTCTAGGTGTGGGAAAGAAAAATAGCCAGAGAAAGCCCTGCCCTCACAGAGCATACAGACAGAGAGAGTGAGGCAGATAGTAGACAAAATAAAGAAGTAAACCTGTGAACTATATTGTATTGAAGGTGTTAAGGATTATGGGAAAAACAAAGCAGAAAAGCAGGTAGCGGGGGCCTGGGCTGGGAAGAAAAAGGTGGTATTTCTGTTTCAAATAAGATGTTTGGTGGGGGGGGCTTCCTCTCTGGAGGGGTGACACTCAAACAACTCTTGGGAGAGCTGTGGAAAGCGCTGTTAGTTAATGGCATCCCATGAGACATTAGCCCTAAGAAATGCTGAGTTTAAAAAGGGTTTCACTGTTCAATAATTTGGGAAATAATAATTTCTAGATATTTACAGTACTTGTTAGCATATTAAATAATTTGAAAAGCCTGCTGGAGAGAAACCTGTTTAATTCAAGCATATTTAAAATATTTTTCTTCCTCCCTCTTTCCTTCCCTCCCTCTCTTCCTCCCTTCTTTCTTAACATGGCCGAGTGGCTAGACCATAGCTCTGAGCCATCCTTCAAACGTGGGTATGACCCCACCCACCAGTAAGGTGTCTGAAGCTTCATGGTCCAGAAAATTGTGTCCATTCTGGAATAAGTGTGAGACCTGACTCTGCCACTTTGTCCCTGAGCGAGTCGAACTTCTCTGGTGTTTTGGTTTTATCATCCGTAAATTGGGCATAATAATAACAACTGTGCAAAGTCGAACATTAAATAAAATCAGGGGTTAAAGCACTTTCTAAATTGTAAAATACTACGAATACAGATGTCTTGCATGCTTTTCTATGTGCTTTTTTTGGTACTTGGGATGAGTCGGTCTCCTGTTATTACCCTGTCTAGGGTTCCTTTATAAAGGGCTTGCCAAAGAGGGTTGAAGGAGAAGGAACAAGAATTCTGGGTCTGTGGAAGAGCAGAGAGCTGCTCTCCTGGACCGGAATCCCAAACTGGTGCCTAATTAGCATCAGGCTCCAGTTAGATTAATTCACTGGCCAGAGGCCCATCTCTACATTAGCCAGTGGTTCCCAAACTTTGCTGCACACTGGACTCATTTAGGGTTTTTTAAAAAAAATACCATTACCTGGCTCCAACCCTCAGATGCTCTGATGTAATTGCTGCGGGGTACAAATTGAGAGTCAAGATGAAGCTCCAGTGTGATTCCAGCGTGCCCCCAAATTTGGAGACTACTGGTATAAGCTCACCCCTGTGATCCTCTTTTTAGGACAAGAATAAAGATTACAAGTTGATCATGGTTATAAATCAATGAATTTGATTCCCTTTTCTTCTGGAAGGGTAAACAGATAGGGAGGAAGAGAGGGAGGGGAATTTGCTTTTACCAGGGCACCTGTTTTGACTGGGCATCAGGCCCTTTAATTATGTCATTCAATCCCCTTAGTAGCTCTGCTATTAAACATTATGATTCCATTAAATTTTTTTTTAATGTTTATTTTTGAGAGGCAGGGGGAAGGGCAGAGAGAGAGAGACACACACACACAGAATCCGAAGCAGGCTCCAGACTCTGAGTTGCCAGCACAGAGCCCGATGGGGGCTCAAACTCATGAACTGTGAGATCATGACCTGAGCTGAAGTCAGATGCTTGACTGACCTAGCCATCCAGGCGCCCCTGATTCCATTTTAAAGATCATTCCCCAGGAATTTGAGACAGGACCTTCGGTTCCTGCGTCCTTCCTACCACTCTGTGACAGCCATTCAGCCCTCCTTCCTGTTCCCAGGGCTGTCTCCCACTCTCTTTATCGTCCTTTACCTTAGCTTTCTTCTGGAAAAATCTGGTATCCGGCATGTCAAACAAAGTCAGCGTTAATATGTTTTCTGGAGGGAGGAGCAGTTTTGCATTTTATGTTCAAATATGACCAGGAAATGGCCGCGTTTATTCCCTTATAGTAATTGTACCCATAAAAGTAGCATAGTAAGCAGCGCATGCAGAAATTTTACGGAGAGAGGCCCCCTCTGAGCCGAGCTCTGGTTCAGTGTAGCTCATGGCCTATCGGTAAGGCTGGCCCCGCTTTTCCGTTCTCAGAGCATCTAACGGATTTTCACGGAATAGGAACAGACGCAGGCGCATGCTCTCCCCTGGAGCACCTACTGCGTGTTAGGCACTAGGCGTAAAAAGATGACTAAAATCTCTGTTACACTGAAGCCGTTGGCCACTGAGCAGCAAAGGCAGACATTTTCGCCGTAATTAAAGTAAGGTGAGTGGAGTCATGGAAGCGAGTTGCTGGAGGCGGGGAAAAGGGGTGGTGGGCCGCACCGCGCGGTCACGGGGAGGAGAGTGGGAGAGGACATCCCGGAAGACTTCATCAAGGAGGGGACTTTATTTATTCATTTATTTAATTTATTTTTTAATTTCCATCCGAGTTAGTTAGCATGCAGTGCAACAATGATTTCAGGAGTAGATTCCTTAATGCCCCTTACCCGTTTAGCCCATCCCCGCTCCCACAACCCCTCCAGTAACCCTCTGTTTGTTCTCCATATTGAAGTCTCTTATGTTTTTGTCCCCCTCCCTGTTTTTATATTATTTCTGCTTCCCTTCCCTATGTTCATCTGCTCTGTGTCTTAAAGTCAAGGAGGGGACTTTTGAAGCATGTGTGTGGGTTTCTTCACGCTACCCCTTTGGTAACCACGGGAACAGCCGAGCTGGGGGGATCATTTCCCCAGGGCAGTTGTCAAAGAGGAAACCCAGGGTGGAAGCCATCAAATGCCTTTCCCAGGATCGCAAAAGCAGGAAGGGGCAGAAATTGGACTCCCAACCCAGTGTTCCGACTCCAAGTTTAGTGTTCTTTCCATGACGCTGAGTTACCTCTGCTGGTTCAGCAACTGGCAGGGCCACATAGCTGAGGACATAGTCGTAACATGTGGCATCAGGTGACATCTTGATGATTTTTTCCAGTCGAACCTGGTTGCCAGAGAAAAGGCTCTCTCCCTTCTGAGCCCAGGCAGCGAGCGCACTATCTCAAGTGAAAAACGGAGCCTTGAGGCGAAGAAGTCCAGAAAACCCTGGGTGTGAAATAAAATCCGAGATGCATAGTCCAATTCAGAAATTTGTGGCATGAATACAGGTGTCTATAAATATTTTAAATCACCAACACTATTTTGCCTTGAATATGACTTAATTTCATATTTCACAAATTAAATTTTAGTCAAATAAATGCAATTTTATTTCAGATGCTCCTAAGTCATTAGCATTCCTAATCCTCCCTCTCCCCCATCTTATTACCAGCTCACACTACTGCCAATTCACTAATAATTCCCAATTAAATTTCTCCAGCCACGGATTTCTTCTAAGTCTTTCCCAAGGCTAGTGAACCTGCCTATTTCATAGGCCTTTAAACTAACATACCCCAAACCCAATGCATTGTTTTCTTAGCATAAGCTTAATTTGTGCCTCTTGAATGTGCTACCATTAATTTAGTTGTCCAAGCCGGATACTTCGGTCTGTCGATTCCAGATCCTTGCCAAATATCCCTCCAAGCCGCCTCACTGCCACAGTGCTATTCCAGGTTCCCATTCTTTGCCACCCAATAGCGGGGTGGACCTTACCGGTATTCCTAGAAACAATGAGTATTTTTGTGCCTCAGTTTATCTTTCTTAGCACACAGAGAATGCTCCAGCCAGCTTAAACAAAACCAGAAGCCTCATCTTATTTTATTTCAATATTCAAATCTTTCTAAAAGGCTGATACATTGTCCCGTGTCAGTTAAATAAAATACCTCGACAATAAATTTCTTTGGTGATCGAAGCTTTTGTTATGTCTCAGGGCCATCGTTCTGAACACTGGTGATTGTTACACACTGACCACGGTGTAGTCAGCACAGCATTCGGCTTAAAGGAATGTATGATTCTCCTTAAGTCCAGTTTTAAAAGAAACTGTTATTACCTCGCTGGTTCTTAACCTTTCTGGAGTCACAACCCCTTCTCAGAATGTGATGGAAGTTATCGGTCTTTTCCTGAGAATAATGGAGACACTTGCATGCGCACTTGCACACGCACGTGTGCACACACCAACACACACCCACACACATTTTGCCTACAGCCTCAAGACTTATGATCAGTCCGTGGATCTCTAGACTAGAGCTATCAGGCAGTCTGGCCTGAGCGCCCTTGCCTCATGTGAAAGTTTTTATTTTTTCATGTACTAGGCATGGTATAAATTCGTTTTAAATCGGTATCCTAATTACCCTGGTCCTAGTTGATGTGAGTAGCTGTACCACTTTCCCCGCAGCGTGTACCAGGTCTTGAGTATGGCCTGGGACAAAGTGATTTCTGCACAATCACCCTGGTTCTTCCCTCAGCGAGCCACAGGACCTTGTGAAGTCCCGTAAGCAGCAAATAGAAGTCAACTGAGATTCTCAGCTAGGGGGCCTTATGTGCTATTAGCATTGTACAATTTTTTAGAAAATCAGCTCTGGTGTAAAATGCAGTCCACCTGCCGTAGTATTTTGTCGTGTTGGAAGAGTGCTTTCTCTTCCGTTCTTTCATTTCATGCTAACAAAAACCGGTGAGAAGGTCAATGAGTTACACGTATTCAATGAAGATAAATAAGGAGAGGCACACCGAGCGGGGCTTGCTCGCTCCTCTTGCCATGAGGAAGTAGGTAGATGACCTCTTCTGGTTGTAACCCCCAGTCTCTTCACCCTAAACCCGTGCTCTCGAACTAACTTCATGACCTAATTCAAGCTAAACAGGAGATTAAGGCATCCAGGCAAAAAATCCATTCATATCAAATGAGGTCTATACAACAATCTGATTGTGTTAGAAAGAAAGTCGTAAGCAAGCATGAATGATAACTAAAAACGTTTGAGCCCATATGATGGGCTATTGGGATACTCAGTTAATTCTTTTATCTCCTATAAAAGAGACTACCTTTAAAAATGTACGTTTGAATGTGTTTTTGTATATGGAATTTTTTCCTGAGCTGCCCTTAAGTATACTGAGAAGTTAGAAATATGATCTTTGTCACCTTTACCTGAGCTCCTTAGCACATTTTTTGTATCCTCCAAAAAAAAGAGCCAGGGTTCCTAGGCTGAGCCCTCTCTTTCTTTCTCCTCACATCCTGTTTCAGACTTCGTGGAAGCTTAGAGTTGGGCAGACCTCGGAGGCTACTTAAATCTCTTCTTGTGCAAGAGGGAAACTGAGGCCCAAGGTTATTAAGTAATTTGCCAGAAGCTACGCACAGCCAGTCAGTAGCAGATGCAACATGAGAGATCACAGGTCTGATAAGTGATCCTCACTTATTTCCCCGTATTTCTAAACAGAGAAATTAATTCGACACTCAGGAAATTCAAAACGTAGCAGAGAGAGGCTCATAACAGCTAAAATGATTAAGTTTTGTCCACCCCTCCCCACACTCATTAAATTCTACCTCATCATAATATGCTTCTCCGATTAAATCATTTCACCTCTGATCTTACTTAGTTGTTTTCTAGGGACTATCTGCAGTATGGAGAAACAAGCTTGTAATTTTTTCAGTTAAAAGGATAAAACTTTTGCTACATAAAACCTCCAGTTTCTGTCAGATTGAAAAGTGACATCTTAGCTCTCCAAAGGGCAGTTTTGTGTCAGTTGGTACATCAGAAGTATTTAATGACAGCCAGTGTTGTACTTAGGCAAACGGGAAGGGACCGGGAAAAAAAATGCATAATGCTGTTAGAAAGGAATTGGGAGATGAAGAAGAGATGAAAAAATAAACTCCAGAAACAGAGAACAGTGATGTCATACATAGATGTGAATAGTGTAGAACCGAGAGAGAGAATGATCAATACACCCAATAATAGTAAATGATGGCTTTGTGGGCAAAGTAGGACTTGAATTTGGCCTTGACCAATAGATAGATCTTGAATAGCAAAGAGGCAGAAGGGGGCACTGAATGCTGGGGCGGTGACATTGGGGTCAACAAAGGGTGTAAGGCGGGCAGTGGGTGACTAGCCTGACGGACCATGGGTGCAAGATGCGAGGAGCTGAGTAGGTAGATAGGTAAGCAGAGAGCTTGATAGTGAGGGCTCAAGGCACTTGAATTTGGATCCCAGCTGTGTACGGCTGGGCAAATTTCTTAACTTCTCTGCGCCTCAGTTTTTTTTTTTTTTGGGGGGGGTAAAATGAGGTTACCTATAATCCCTCTCTCATGTTCTTGTTGAGACGATTTAATTAGATTGGCAAACTCTTAACACAAGCAAAGTTTCAGACAAAACCTTTTATGCGCTCCATCCATCTTAGTAAGCATTTTTGTCTCACCCTTTGGTTTGGTTGGAAAGTTAAGCTGAACATGCTGCAACGATATTAACTATTATATTTAGGGTGAAGCCAGAAAGTGAAGACTTGAATGTAGTCTGAATAAACAAGAGAGAGCAGCTCTTAGCCAGAGGTGGCTTAAGAGAATCCGGTTTAAGGAAGGATCTCTTCCAACCGGAGTCCTCTGCCTCTACCCTTTGCTCATTGCTCAAACATCTCGCCCCCCCGCCTCCCCTGCCTGCCTGCAGTGGCTTGTAGATCGGTGGCAAATAGCATGGAAGGCATTTGTCACGAAAAAAAAAAAAAAAAAGGATTTCAAGGGATTAAAGTTAGTCAAATTTTTATGGTTCTTTTTTTTTTTTTTTTTTTCCTGGCAGTGAGGCCTTAAAGGTCCTGTTCTAAGGCTAATAAGTAATAAAGCTGGAGAACCAGGTTGGTAGCTCGAATATTAACGAGCCTCTCTGGGGTAGTATACTAAGAAGTTACCACTAACATCAGTAGATGGTACCGCCTCAATTTCTGAATAGTGCCTTGCCTTCTTTGACCCCGACGCCCTCCACGCACTGGACAAGACTGCACCAGTTCATGCTTCCGGCATCGCAAGGAGACCGATGAGCCGAGCCGGAGAGCTGTGTCGGATGGTGAAGGGTGAGGCGGTGCCCCTTTCAGGTTTTGGGATCTGTCTCCTAGTCAGTAGTCCTCATAACCCCCCCAGGTCTACTTTGGTGAGGCTCTTCTCCATTCCGATCGATCGTCTGGTCTTTGCAGAATTACGATAACCTCCCTATGGAATTTGCTTAGTGATTCTTGGCGTATGACCCTAAAGGGAAAAGACCTAGAAAGGGAAAAGACCTAGCAAGTTCCTGGTTATTTTCATTAAATGTAGCCAACCTCTCAAACAGGCAAACTAGTCTTAAACCTGGGGCAGCCGCGGATTATCTCGGATGAGATCAAAAGTTTTTCTCCCAACCAGCTTTGCCTTTCAGATTCGACACTCTCTCTCCTCCACGCTTTAGTTTTTTGCAACCTTGGCTCCTGCTGTCATCTTTTAGGGATTTGGAATCCGTGGGAATAGTGACTTTACCAACCCGAGATGGTGACCAAGGTCAACCAAAAAGAAGCATATGAAAAAAAAAAAATTCTTAAGTCCAGTGTTCTACTCCAGACGGGGAATTAGCGATAAAGAAGGGCAAAGTGTTTGCCAAACCTGGCACTAGACATTTGATTTTCAGTCCTGCGCATATGGTGATGAAGATGCACAATGTTACGATTAATAGAAGCTACAGAAAACAGACCCACGTACAAATAACAGAAATGAAATCTTATAAAAAGACCCGAGCTGTGCTCTACCTGTCATGTGGCCACACCAGCTAAAATACATTCTCACGTTTGCAGAAATAAATATCAGGGGTTATTGCGGAGATCTTTCCTATGGGTTCTAGAGGACATAATTATAAAAAATGACGAATACGGCAGATAGCCAGCAATAATGTCTGTGTAATAAGACAAAGTTCTCCTGCTGTTGTAGAAGAATTCAGATAACAACCTCGTTCTCCTTTCTGCCCTTTCCAACTCCCCCGGTGGGTCAGGTGTCGGGAGCCCCCCAGATTCCCTGATGTGTCTGTAGAGCCCCTCAGCTAGGGGGCTTGGGCTTTTATTTCTCTCTCTGTCTCTTTCTTCCCTGCCCCCTTCCCATTTTTAAAAGGCTTTAAGAACATCTCTGGGAGACAAAAATAGCTCCAGTTGTGAGAGGCCTACACACTCAGAAGGCAACTGAGATGCGAGTCAGCAAGCGCGAGCCGCGAGCATGAGTGTCTGGCCCGGGGTGGATGCTCGTCGCTGTCTTGGTGCCGATTCTCTGCCTGGGCCCGGTGGGTAGAAGGGAGAATGGTTTTTCAGGGCCGGGAGGTGGGTCGGGGTAGGTCGGGGGTCCGCAGAGGGAAGGAATCCAGAGCTCAGCATTCGGGGCCGAGGGGGCTGTTCCTTCCCCTCCCCCCGCGTTTTGAAAATTTATTTTGCCCAGGCGGGGATTGGCGACGGTCAAAAGGGAGCAGTTGGCACTGAATGTCACCCTGAAGGTAAAATGAAAGACAAAAGATGAACGCATGCTTGCTTTCCGTTTGCAGCGGCTGCGGCGGCGGCAGGAGCAGCAGGATTTAAAGGGGCAAAAAACCCCACACGCACATACACACATATATACACACCCAGAGGCGCCAATTATGCAAACGCAGTAATGCAATCAAATCATGACAGTGCCGGGGATTTTTTTTTTTAAACACAGATATTTATTTTTAAAAAGAGAGCGAGAAACGCATGCAAACAGAAACGTGCACATACCACGTAACCACCCGAGGAGAACCTGGCAGCCTCTCTCTTCTTCTGCCAAGTTATCATTGAGAAAACAGACAGGCATCATGACGTCCTGGGTCACAGGGAGTGCGGACCGACGCTACCAAGAGAAAAGGGAGGCGCCTCGGCGCTCCGGCTAGCCGCGGGCGCCCCTCTGCCCCTCGCAGCCCGGCTCGGTGAGTGCACAGCCGCTCGCGACGCGGACCCCGGGGGCCAGGCCGGCCCCGCGCCCGCGGGGGCAGAGCCGGTGGCCGTGCCCTTGCCACCGGCGGGCCGGCCAGCACCCCCTCGCCTGCTGAGGTCGCGGGAGCCCAGCTAAAGGAGGCGTGTGTAAGATGTGCAATGTTCCTGCATGGGGGTTTTGTAGACTTTCATAGCCAAAGAAACCGGCTTCGGCTTCTTTAAAATCCCCGACGACTCACCTGATTAACCTGCTGCAGTTCTGACCCTGCCAAGGTAACTGGTCCAAATCCTTATCATCGACATCTGGAGACAGACATTTGCATCGGGGGCATTCTTGATTTGCAGTCCTGGTGGAAATCTCTATTGCCCACCCCCTTCCCCCTTCACTTGTTTAGAGTCTCTTGGAGGAAAAAAAAAAAAAAAGCAACCCCTCCCTGAATAACACAACCATAAGTACCCTCCACCCCTCCTAGACTTGCTTTGCCATGACTGCAAAACTGTCAGCGTGTGTGCTGGAGACACAGATAAATTCTAATGTCAGTGAGATTTGTTCTTTAAACACCTCTCCCATCCCCCTCCCTGGATAGAGACTTCAGGCTTGGTAAAGTGGCAAAGAGTGAGGGCAGAGTTCGGGCACTGGACTGGTAGGGGTTGGGGGGAGTCCTCCAGGCTTCTGGGGGGGAGGGGCGATGGGGAAGGGGTCGTTGGGGGAGAGGGTGGTGTCAGGAGTTGAGGACTGCTGTCTCGGGCTGGAAAATCCTTCTGGTGATTGCTGCTGCCGTAGTCCGGGTGTCTCTCCTCCTGTCCTCTACGCCTCATTCCCTCCCGGCTCCCCAACCCGTTCACCTTCCTGAGGGAGGGAGTCTCTGAAGTTGCACGGAGGTCACCCGACCATCATTTAAGTATTTCAAACCACCTACCCTCTTCCCCCCCCTCAAGTATGTCAGAAGCGTCTGCAGG
>PITB01035076.1:0-12591 GCA_004024585.1 Paradoxurus hermaphroditus | reverse complement strand
AACACACCTCGTTCTTTTTAGCTGCTGCCCAGCACTGGATATAAAATGGTTTCAGTATCCGTCCTTCTCTCGATGGACATTTAAGCTGTTTCCAGTTTCTTACGCTCACATCGTTGCTGCCACAAAGATCCTTAATCAGACTTCTTACACGTGTACATTTGCAAGTTGCCCTAGGGTAGGGGTCCTGCTAACCGTTTTGCACAGCACTTGAGCTGAGAATGGCTTTTACATTTTTAAAAAGATGGAGGGGGGAGGGAATAGGTGAAAGGGACCCTGTGTCTGATATGCCGAAAATACGGACTCTTCGGGCCTTTATAGAAAAGTTTGCAGGTGGCGCACAGAAGCGCTACCCCTCCCGTTTCACAGCTGGGAGAGCTAAGACTCCGGAGGAGAAAAAATGGGAACTTGGGTTCCCATTCTGTTGGATACGCGTGTGTTGGGCTGGTGTTCTGGGCCTGGCTAGATCGAGTGAGGCAGAAACTGATCAAGTGTACCCCTTTGCCCTCAAAGAAATCGCTGCTTAGGAGACACAGTGGGAAATAATTATAACCTAGGGGGATCAGCTTTCAAGATCTCACAGCGTGGGGTAGAGAAGGGGAGCAGATTACTCAGTTCTCCAGGGAAGAAATTAATGTCAGAGCAAGGCCTAGAAGGATGAGGCGAAGCAGGTGAGAACACCATCCGGGTAGAGGACCAGGCTAGCATAAAGGCTGGGAAGTTGATCGCCTCACCTAGTCTCAGCTGGGCCCGGAGAACGGTTGGCTTTACGCTCACACCATGCACCCAAACAGCACCGTGGTTCTGTGGGCTCAGGCAAGAGGGCTCTGGCCCAGAGTTATTCCTTAGCTCCAGGCCTCAGTTTACCCATTTACAACCGCTGAACAGAAGATTTCCCAGGCATTCTGCCCACGCCTCAGGCACCTTACCCGGGCCAGGTGGCGCTCTACGGGAGGGGCGGGACCACTAGTGGCGTCACGTGGGGCGGGGCCTGCGGGACCTGCTGCGGAAGCCTGGGAGGGTGTCGGGGCTGAGCCCCAAGCCGGCGCGTGGGGGAGGGGGTTCCCAGGAGCGAGCAGTAGGGTGGGTGCCCCTGCCTCCGCGCCCTCCGATTGCTGGCTGATCCCGCCATCCTCTGCGGGCGAAACTGAGTCACGGCGGGGCGTGCGTGGGGAGGGGGCCGGGGGCTTTCTCCACACAGGGACCAGGAGTCCTATCCCCACCCAGGTCCAGCGCCGCACCCCCCACCCCCACCCCCACCCCGCCGCTGTGAGTCAGCGGCCGGCCGCGCCCCCTCGGCCCACTTCCTCCTCACCTTCCTGGGGCGGGCGGGGGGCGGTGAGAGGGATGGGGCCCTCCACGCCCATCCCCCCGCGTGTGCTGGGGAAGGGGTTCACCCCTCAGTGACCCTTCATAAATTGGGAGAGAACGGGAACGTTGGGGGTCTGAAGGTAGCTTTCGAGGGAGAAGATTTGAGAGAATCTGTGCTTAACCGGAGGATCCTCTTCGCCCCCTCCCCCCCAACTAAGCAGAATGTGAAGAAATGGAGAAGTCGAAGGGGAGGGTAAGAAGAAATTGTGTCCCCATTAAGATCCTCCTAGGAATTTCCATCGCGGGAGAGAACGGGGGATCCAGGAAGGAACCCTTACCCTCCACCAAACTTCCCCCCTAACTCGGGGGCGACCCTCGGCATGCCTCCCCACGCAATAACGTTGGGGAAGAGGTAAACAGCGGAAGTCTAGGGTTCCGCGTTGCCCTTTTAAGCGCCCTTCACCTCCCCCCGCCACTGCCTTGAGGTGTCCGCGGCCCCTTTAAGGCGCAGAGCATTGTGGGTGCGGGGAGTGGAATTTTGGAACGAAATGTAGCGAAGAGAAGTACAGTAGTAAGAGTAACATTGTACCCGCCGCCGGCCGAGGGGGCGCGCCGGGAACGGGACGCCGCACCCCCTCTCTGCCGCAGGGACCCCCGACCAAACCTCCAGAGGGAGGAGGCGCCTGAGGACCCGCCCCGCCCCGGTCCACGTTCCCCCCAGGAAGCCGGACTCTATGGGGCGGGACCCTGGGGGAGACTGAGCAGGATCTGGAGCCAGCCCCGAACCCCTGAACCTTGAGCCAGGGGCGCCCCGGGAGCACCCACCCGTGGGTGCGCCGCCCGCCCGCTGAGCAGCCATGAGGTGAGCCTCGAACTGCCTCCAAACCCTTCCGCGCTCCGCGCGGGCTCCTCGCCCCGCCTTTGTCCCCCTCCCCCAGCTTGCTCCGGGCTGGAATTTGGGGACAGGGCACTGGGGGCCTCGGATTTGAGGCCGAGCCCCCTTGGACGAGTTCCAAATACTGACCACTTCGCCATGACTCCTAAGGCTCGGGGTGGTGCCGGTGAGGTTCTCCTGGGAGCCCTCAGATTTGGGGGCGCTCCGAGGACTCCCGAATTTCTTAAAGACTTTTTCAGAGAACCTCCAAGTTGGCAGATACTCCCAGCATGGAGGCCAGGATTTAGGCAGGGCTCCGACCACCCCACAATCGCAACTCGGGCTTCAGGAGGAATTGGGGGGGGGACTGGTTTGGGGGTCCCTGGAAGAGAGATTTGAGACGTAGACCTTGGCTGGAGGGGGGTCTTCTCGTTACGTGGCTCCCGAAAAAGCCTTTCCAAGTGGGACCTCGCTTCTTAACTTGGGGGGTACTTCACCCCCAATCTGGGGGGGCTCTCATCCTCCTGTGGAGGTGGGTGCAGACGAACCCACAGACCCAGGCGCAGCCTCGAGGGGTCTGGTTGGGACTCCCCGCCCGCGCCGTTCCCCACCCACGTTCAGCTGAAAACCGGCAGTGCCTAGGACCGAGCCGAGCGCCGAGCGCGGAGGGCGGCTCCCGGCCCGGGGCCAGAAGGGCGGCCCCTCGCCCCCCACCTGCGCGGTCCTGGGGAGGGAGGGGGGCGCGGCAGCTGGGGGAAGAGGGGCCTTTGTCTTCCTGACTCACCTGTCGAGACAGCTGGTGTGGGGGGGGGGCGGGCAAGGAGCGCCGTGGGCCGGCTGCTTTCCCCACCACGCGCCTCCCCCTGCCCTCACCACCGCCCCCCTTCCTGGCCATCCGGAGCTGTCGGGGTGGACGGGGGACGCTGTAAAGCTTCAAGGTCATAGCCCTCTCCCCCTGGGACCCGGGCTTCCAAGACAGTTCCAGCTGTCTTCCCAGGAATTTAATCCTGGAGGGGGGGCGCAAAGGACCTGCGGATTTTGCCTTACCTGGGCCTCCCTGGAACTCCTGGGCTCACCTGAGGGTGGGGCCGGTGTGGGCTGCGGGACCGGAGTAGACCCTCCCCCCTCCCCATTCTCCCTTCCCCCGTCCCCCCCGCCCCCCCCCCGTAATCTCTCCCTTGGGGCCTGAGCCTGACAATACTATCTCCCTTCCTCCACTCTCTCGGGGACTTCCTGCCCCCAGAGCCCCCAGCCTGAGGGGGGGAAGCCCCTGGGACTCCTGGGGATTAACCCCCTGGTGCCCATATCCTCCCACTTCCCCCACATTCCCCCTGCCCTTGCCCCCTGACATTCGAGTGGCATTCCTTTTGACGACCGTTAGAGAGTCCCCTCTGCGTCGTGAAAGTGCTGGGAGAATTTGAAAATTCGGAGCCAGGGGAAACCCACGGACGCCCTCCAGTTCTCCTGCCTACCCCCGCCGCGGGGACCTCTCTGCAAGGCCTCCCCCGGAGAGGGGGGCTTCTTTCGGGAGCCAGGCTGTCTTCCCTCACCCTCTTCCCGGGGGGACTCTCCTGTCGCGCTCCCCCCAGCCCCGCCCCTTGCCCCCCCCCACCCCGCGTTTCCGGTCCCAGGCCCGTGGAAGGCGGATGGCGGATGTCCGAGTTAGTGCTGCCTCACTCACTGTGAGACCGTAAAAGGGCAGGGCAGGAGCGGTGTGTCTGGGCCGGCCTCCCACCACCCCCCTCCCCCAGTCCCAGAGGCCTTGGCCCTCCCACAGGCCCCCCCCACTACTGTTGGACCTGGCCAAACCTCCCACCTCCTGGGGGGGCAGAAGTTGAACTGAAGTGTGTCCCACCTCCCAAGGGGGGGGGTCTTCCCTGCTGATGGCCACACCCAGCTTCCTGGGCCGTGCCCCCTCTCCCAGGACAGCTAGCATTCGAAATGACCCATGCCTCGGTCTGAGGGCAGCTGGGGAAACTGAGGCTCGTGGAGAGAAAGGCCTGGCCCGAGAGAGCCATCAGAAGTTTCCGGAGGCACCAGGGACCGAGGGGAGGGGCCTGGGATCTTCTGATTTGTCTGCTTTGGCCGGGGACAGTCTTGGGGGCAGTGGGAAGAGAGGATGTTAAAATGGAAAATTACAAGATATAGTTCTTTTGCTCCCAGTTTGACAAATATTTGTCGAGTGTCTGCTGTGTTCGAGACTCAGCTGGAATTCTGGGAAGGCCGAGAAAGGGGGCAGAGGTCTGAGAACCTCAGGGCGGAAGGGACTCCAGGATTTGGGGCCATCTCTTTCTTCCTTCCAGTAATGCTTCATTACTATTACCATTACCATTTTTTTTTTAAATACTACGAGACCATTCGCTCAGACCTCTCCTCCGCGCCAGGCACTGTATTGTGACTGCCCCCCTCCACGGGAAAAAGGAGGCACAGAGGATTTAGGTAAATCACCTACTAAAGTCTGTGAAAGTAGGCAACTCTGGATTTGAACTCAGGCCTGTCTCCGGGCTCCTACACTTTTCCAGAAGAAGGAAAATAAAACCTTTAATGCTCTTCAAAAAAAAAAAAAAAAAAAAATACCAGTACCATGAGTTCGCCTAGGAACGCTTACGATAATGCAGAGAAGCAAAAAGGACCCTTTCCCTTCCCGTCCACGTGTGGGAAACTGAGGCTTGTCGGGGAGGAGGGCCTCGAGGGAACCCACGGGAATCCAGAAGATCCTAGATCTGGTGCCTCATTTCGTGTGGCTTCCAAGATTTTTGTAGGCTGGGAAGGTGGAGCGCGCCTGCGGGCCTGGGGCGGGGGGCTGGACTGCCGGTTTTAGGGCTGAAGGAGGCCGTGGGGCAGGTCTTGAGGGGGGAT
This sequence comes from Paradoxurus hermaphroditus, assembly GCA_004024585.1. Taxonomy (NCBI): domain Eukaryota; kingdom Metazoa; phylum Chordata; class Mammalia; order Carnivora; family Viverridae; genus Paradoxurus; species Paradoxurus hermaphroditus. Next base: position 7,550 of record PITB01035076.1, on the reverse strand, counting down.
GAAGGGGGGCGGGAAGGGGCAGGCTTGAGGGACTGTGCGCGGTTGCCTCGTTCTCCCGTGTTGACCCTCAGGCTCCCTCGCGCAGAGTCAGGACCAAGGCCCAGGTCCTGAGCTTAGGGCTTTTTTCGTTCAATCTCTCTGAATGCTTCCAGCAAACCCGGTGAGTTACGGTTTCCAGGGCTGGAAACTGCAGCTCCGAGAGGCGAAGCCACATGGCGAGGGCGGGACTCGAACCCTCTGTCATCCACCACATGTTAGCGTTTTCCAGAACATAGGGTCTTATGGGAAGGTCTGGGTCCTGGGCTGGCCGGGACTGAAGGCTCTCTCGGGTCAAGTCAGGGGTGGGAGAACCCCCCCACCCCCACCCCGGAGACGGTGGGGCGGGAGGGGGCGGGGGCGCGGGTCCGGTGGACCCCTTTGCACACTCACTCCCTGCTTCCCCGGCTGTGGGATTTTCCAGTCCAGCTTTTTTTTTTTTTGCCTGGTTTACAGTTTTATTTTGTGAACTTCAGTAACAAAGCGGCGTCTTCTAGGTGACACCAGCCCGCGGTTGGAAAAGAAAAAAGAAACCAGCAGTCCCGCAGGGTAAACAGCCCTAAATGTCCATTTCCTCCATCCTTCCGCAGGCCCCTGGGGGGGGCCCTCCTTGGAGGGGGCCGTGGGTACTCTCCTGAGCAAAGCTCCTGCTCCCATGGCCCCGCCGCCCTGTGCGCACGTGGAGTTATAGCCTCTCTCCTTTTTTCTTTTTTAAACCTCCGATACACCCCACTTTCTACCTTGCCTCGTAAAAGAACTCAGCTGTTTCCCCTTCTTTCAACGAGGCTACGAACTTGGGGAGACTAGGGTGCAAATATGAGCCCCTCCGCGCGCTCGCTGAATGACCCCGGACGAGTGTCTTCGCCCCTCTGGGCCCACGGCACCTCATCTGTAAAACGGGGCAAGCGCCAGAGCCCCGGTCACGAGGCCACCGCAAGGTTCACGGGGCGGATCGGGACTCGGTGCCTGCAACAGCGCCTGGGACACAGGCTGGCCCACAGATGTTGGGGCCTCTGTTAAGAGTTTCCCCTGTAACGATTAGCCACTACTTGGCAAATCCGGCGACTTCCGAGTGCCCACTGCGTGCCAGGTATCAATCCAGGTTGTGGGGACGTGGCGGTGAACAGGGACGAAAAGAATTTCGTTTTGCCCTGCCAGTTGGGTAGCGGCGACAGGGATCCCTGTGGTCGTCGCTGGATCCCTGCAGTGAAATAGGCAGCTTGCGATGAGAGGCAGGAGTTTTTCCAGATAGGGCAGTCCGGGAGGGCTTCTCGGAAGAGGTGACATCTAAGGGGAGCCCCAAGGGAGGGGAGAACACGGGATGAGGAACAAGTGCCTCCCGGGCCTGAGGCAGGAATGTGTCTGGCATGTTGAAGGAGGGCCCATGGCGCTGGAGCAGAGCAGCGGCCCGGACTGCGAGCTCCAGGGAGGGAGGGGAGGGATGAGACGGGAGATATGACACAGACCGCGCAGGCCGCAGAGAGGGGTCGGGCTTCTCTTCCGCGGGAGCCGCGGGAGCTGCCGAGAAGGGACACGATCTGGATCTGCCCTGTGTTTCAATAAGATCTTTCTGCCTTAACGGGGATGCCGGGGCCTGGGGAGGGGCGGGACCAGCCCGGGGTCCCTCAGCAGCCGCCCGGTTCTCCGGCCAGGCCAGGGACGCAGCAGGGCAAGGCTGCCCGGGAGAGCAAAGTGCAGGCAGGGCGGAGTAGGAACCCAGAGCCCCGGGCGGGCGGGCGCCGGGCCAGAGTGCGCCCTGGGTGTGGGCGGCAGGTGTGGGCGAGGCCTTCACCCTGCTCCGCCGGGGGCGGCGGGAGCCAGAATCGGTGCCCCGGGCTGCGCCTGTCTGGAAGCAGCACCTGATGTTCGGGCAGGGCCCACGCGGTCTCCCCGGTGGTGAAGACGGTGGACTTGAGAGCCAGGTGGCCTGGGTTCAAATCTTCGCTCTGCCGCTTCCCGCCCGTGTGACCCGGGGCAAGTCCCTCCGCCTCTCGGGGCCTCCATTTATAGCCCTGGCTTGCAAATACGGCCGTCTTGCTGCAGTGAGCAGAAAACGGGGGTCTCTTTGGAAGGGGCTTTGAGTGCCTGACCAGCTTTTGTGCCCGAGGAGAGGGAGGTGCCAGGGTTATATAAACTTGCGGGGAGGCAGCGGGGCTCAGCTTCCTGGCCTAGGAACCGGGACCTGAGTCTGCCGAGGGGCTTTCCCTGCCCTGCCTTTCACATTGTCGTTGGCGTCACGCCCCAGCCCCCAGCCCTGGCCGACCCAGAACCATTGCCAAGTATAATTTATCTCCCCGGAAACCTCTGACCACCAACTTCCTCTTTTCAGGAAAAAGTCTGCTGGGGGCGGGGCGGGGCAGGGCGGGGCCTAGTGCTTCCCGCAGGTCTGTGTGTGACCTTGGGCAAGTCACTTCCCGTCTGGGAGCCTGAGTTCCCTCATTGGGGGAGGGGGCGTGGAACCTCTCCAGAAGGACTGAGAGGGGCTCCAGAGAGATGCGGCTGGCCGGCTCCCCAGCGGCGTCTGCTCAGGGCGCCGTGGAAGGGATGCTGACAGTTCCTAAGCACTCAGGACGTGCCAGGCACTGTGCCAAGGGCCTGCTGTGCCCAGACTCGCGGACTCCTCCCCCTGCCCCGGGAGGTGGGGACTGTCATTTCCTCAGTTTGCAGGCAAGGAAGAGGAGCACCTGGGTGGGAAGGTGCTGGCCTGAGTCACACGGAGTAGGTGCCTCGGGGAGGATTTGAACCCGGGTCTCTGGATATCAGATCCTGAACTCCGAACCAGTTTTCTGACCACTCCCTGCCCGGGCTGAGTCAGATGTCCCTTCCTCCAGGAAGTCCTTCCTTAACCCCCAGGCCAGGGCTGGTGCTCCTTCTGAGCACCCCAAGCCTGGCCTTGGGCTGGCACTGTCCCCGGACAGGACCGTCCACTGCCCTAGAGGGTGGGGCCAGGGCTGTTCTGGATCATTGCCCAAGAAATAGGCTTGACGGAGCAGGGAGTGTCTGCTGATGGCGGCTGGTGCCCGGGGGCCGGATGGATGGGGCGGAAGAGCCTGGGACCCAGCGTCCACTTCTGTTTGCTGCAGACCTCACCCTTCCCCTCCCTGAGCCTCCGCTTCCTCCCCTGACCCGAGCAGGGGAGGGGGGACCGTGGGGGGGGGAGCGGTCAAGCACCCTGGCAGAGACAGGGAAGCCGAGTCTGCGAGCAGCGGGCAGGGGCTGGTCCCCAGTGCCGTGCGGAGCTCCTGCCGGGTCCCCGCCGTCCTGCTTCTCCTGAGCCCCCGTGTCCAACTCTTACCCGCTCCCCTGCGTCTCTGTCCGTCTGTCTCTGACTCTCTGCCTTCCTCCCTCTGTCCGTCTCTCTGTCTCACTCCCTCGGGGCTTGCCTGTCTCCTCCAGCCCCTGCCTTTCCGTTTGTTCCCTCCCCCTGTCTGTCTGTCTGTCTCTGCCTCTCCCTCTCTCCCCCTCTCCCCACATCCATCTGTATGTTTGTCTCTGGCCGTCTATCTGTCTGACTCTTTCTTTCCCTCACATTCCCAGTTTGCCTCTTTATCTGTCTCCCTTCCCCTCCGTCTGTCCGCTTCTCTCTCTCTTAATCTCTGCCTCGGTCTCCCCGCAGGCCTCCCCACCCCCCCCAAACGCTGTGAGTCTCCAAATCTCCCTGGGAAACCCAGGTGGAGGTGACCAGCCCCCAGAGGGTGGGGGCTGTGCCCCGCTCCGCTCACCTGCCCTTCTCCCTCCTCCCCTCCCCGCAGTGAGACCGTGGTCTGCTCCAGCTGGGCCACCGTGATGCTTTACGATGACAGCAACAAGCGGTGGCTGCCCGCAGGCACGGGCCCCCAGGCTTTCAGCCGCGTCCAGATCTACCACAATCCCACCGCCAATTCCTTCCGGGTTGTCGGCTGGAAGATGCAGCCGGACCAGCAGGTGAAGCCTCCGCCTCCCCCCACCCCCCTTCCTGTACGGGCTCTGCCCCCCCCCCCGCTGCCGCTGTCCCCATCATCCTCACCCGCCTTTCCCCTCCTGCCCAGGTGGTCATCAACTGTGCCATCGTCCGGGGCATCAAGTACAACCAGGCCACCCCCACCTTCCACCAGTGGCGCGACGCCCGCCAGGTCTGGGGCCTCAACTTCGGGAGCAAGGAGGATGCAGCCCAGTTCGCCGCGGGCATGGCCACCGCCCTAGAGGCATTGGAAGGTTCGAAACTGGGCAGAGGGGACCGCGGAGCCCTGCCACTACCATTCCCAAATTAGCCCTTTTTTAATGTTTATTTACTGTTGAGAGAGAGAGAGAGAGGGAGAGCACGCGCGAGCCGGGGAGGGGCAGAGAGAGAGGGAGACACAGAATCCGAAGCAGGCTCCAGGCTCCGAGCCGTCAGCACAGAGCCCGACGCGGGCCTCGAACCTGCACACCGTGAGGTCATGACCTGAGCTGAAGTGGACGCTCAGCTGACTGAGCCCCCCCAAATTAGCCCCATTCTAATTAACTGCTAACTCACTGCTGCCGCGGAGATTTACGGCGGGGATTTTGTATCGGCTCCTGTGTGCCCCGCGTGCACCCCTGTGCAAAACGCACGACTCCCAGAATAAGAGAGAGCTACTTCCAGCCCCCAGAAGGTTCCCTGTGGCCTTTCGCTAGGTGACCGTTGTAGTGACAGGTCATCAGTTAGCTTTCTGGCATTGCTCTCAAGAAAAAGGCCTCTGATTGGTATGAAACACGCACACACCCTCCGCCCCCCCCCACCCGGACCCAGGCACGTAGGTAGACGTGGATTCCAATTCAGGCGGGCTGGGGTGGGGCCTGAGCCTCTGCATTTGTGATAAGTGCCCTGGTGACAATGAGGCTGCCAGCGCCACGGGGGCGGCCACTGTAGCACTTCAGTCCCCCCAACAGCAGAGGGGCTTGCTTCCTGGGGCAGCCTCAGTGCCAGTGGGGAAGGGCTCGCCCGTCTGGGGGCACCGAAGAGGACGGCAAGTGGGTGGTTCAGGTGGTGGGAACCAGAGGCTTGGGGGCAGCCTGGGAAAGGCGTTCTTGGGCTGGGGTCAGAGTGGTGGGTGAACACCCGGATGCTGGAAGCAGCCAGAACTGGTCTCGCTCATGCCAATTCCGGTCTGTGGGGCTGGTGGTGGCCCCACAGGGCAGCCGCCTGGCTGCCATCAGCTCCATCATCCCACACCCGAGCCTGAGGGTCAGGGTCCTGGAGGAAGAAGGAAGCCAGCGCCTGCGGCAAGATTCCTGGGAGGGCTGAGGGAGAGTCACTTCGGGGTTGACTCACCCCCTCTGTTTCTACTCTCACCTTCCAGGAGGGGGGCCTCCGCCACCGCCGCCACCGGCAGCACCTTCCACCTGGTCTGTCCAGAACGGTCCTGCCCCAGAGGAGGTGGAACAGCAGAAAAGGTGGGGCCAGCCCCTGTGTGGGGAACCTTCCCAGGGTGTCAGATTTCTAGAATGTTCCGGAACCCCTGACTCACAGAGTCCAGAACGCTCCAGCTTTGTTTCCGGAATGTTCCTGCTCCGGGGGGGGGGGGGGCTAGGAATGCAGGGCTCTCAGAAGACCCCACCTCCTGGAGAGTTCGAGAAGTTCCCAAACCCAGAGTTGCAGCACCTTCTGACCGGTCAAATCCTGGTGCCCACACTCCCAGAGTCCAGAAGTTGGTTGTTTAAGAGATCCGGGGCATTTTGTAATCCAGATGTTCTTGACAGTTTAATGACTAGAAGGCTCACATCTTGGTCTCTCTGTCCCTGCCCTTCCCCTCAACTCTTTCCTGGGCCTCGGCGGGGGGAGGTAGGCGCAGATGAACTGGGAGTCAGCCTCCCTGGAGACCTGAGAGAGGTGGCGGGAGGTCGCTGGCCATCCTCGGGACCCCGAGTGATGGCAGCTCTGTCTCCCCTTCTCAGGCAGCCGACAGGCCCGCCGGAGCACCTGGAGCGCCGGGTCTCCAATGCAGGTGAGCGCTCGGTGGCCTTGGGGCAGGGGGGGACATGGAGGCGGCGGGGCTCCCCAGAGGAGGGGGTGGGCCAGCGTGGACAGCAGGGGGCGAGGCTTCTCAGCACCCTTTTTTTCTGTGTGTCTTTCAGGAGGCCCACCTGCTCCTCCAGCTGGGGGACCGCCCCCCCCTCCAGGACCTCCCCCTCCTCCGGGTCCCCCCCCACCCCCTGGGGCATCCTCCTCAGGGGCCTCCACCGCAGGGCATGGAGCAGGGGGAGCCCCGCCCCCTGCGCCCCCTCTCCCCGCAGCACAAGGCCCCAGTGGCGGCGGAACTGGGGCCCCGGGCCTGGCAGCAGCCATTGCCGGAGCCAAACTCAGGAAAGTCAGCAAGGTGAGGGGGCCAGGTCCCGCAGGGCGTGGGGTGACTGGGCCCCCCCCCCATGGAATGATGGAATGAGGCCAGAGTTGCCTGCGGGGGGGAGGGGGGGGAGATAGAGGGATGGCAAGAGGCCCGCCCATAAAGCCCCCTCTTCTTTGTGATTTCTCCAGCAGGAGGAGGCCTCAGGGGGGCCCTCAGCCCCCAAACCAGAGAGCGGCCGAAGCACGGGCGGGGGGCTGATGGAAGAGATGAACGCCATGCTGGCCCGGAGGTGAGCCTGAGCCCGGAGCAGGCAAGGCCGGGGAAAGCCCCGGGAAGAAATGCCTGAGACCAGCAGTCAGCACCCGGAGACTCCCGCGCAGTGGGGCCGGGGTGGCGGGGGGAGGGCTCAGATTCCCAAGGTGTTTGTTTCTTTGGGTGAAAGTTCCCTCTTTGGCAGCCAGGTGTGGGATCTCATGCTGGAGATTCCATTCTCCCGAGATGGGTGAGGTTCGCAACCCCCCAGGTAGCCTCTCGAATGTTCGGAAACCCAGAATTCTAGGACCTCGGGAGAGCTGCCCTTAGGAGATCCTGCCTCGGAACCTTGGAAACTCGGATTCCGAGAATCCCAGCAGCAGAAGACGGAGCCCCTCCCCCCCCCTTAGCGTTTTGTGGTTACCGGATGGGAGCGGTGTAAGGCCGGCACCCCAGCTGGAGAACCGGGCTCTCTTTGACTTCTAAAACTCAGGGTGTCTTAGCCTTCGAGAATCCCAGAGTTCTCCACCTTAGAATCCACCTTTCTAGAACTCTGGTAAGAATTACCGAGTGGCCGAGGGAGGGCTGAAGCCATCTGTTTTTGCCTATCCCTCCTGCAGAAGGAAAGCCACACAAGTTGGGGAGAAACCCCCCAAGGATGAATCTGCCAATGTGAGTGAGGGGCTCTTCCCGCCATGTGCACCTTAGGCTGTACCATCCGGGTAGGGGTCCTGGGGAGGGCCGCGGGGGGGGGGGGGGGGGGGGGGGGAGGTGCGCCAGGAACGGGCAAGGGCGGGCTTTGCCACCGGAGGCGGAAAAGGAGCCGGCCGGCTCACGACAGTTTTATTTCCCACCAGCAGGAGGAGCCAGAGGCCAGAGTCCCAGCCCACAGTGGTGAGTGAGCCGGTGTGGCCACAAGAGCCATGGGTCAGGATGCCCCGTTCTCACTTGGAACGCCCCCCGCCACCCCCCCCC
>PITB01035075.1:0-12632 GCA_004024585.1 Paradoxurus hermaphroditus | reverse complement strand
TGTGACCTTGGACTTTTGCTTTTTGAGGCTCCAGTCCCCATTAGTAAAATGGGGATAAAGATAACTTTTCGGTGATGACAATTCGATTAGGCAATAATAGTGCCTATTAGAGTGCCTGTCACTTCAAAGGTTCAAAAATCATAGTTTCTACCCCAGCTCCCTAGAGCCCCGGCCGGTGCCTGGCAATCCACTCTTCGACTTCATGGAACCCACTGCGTGTGGAGTGATTGGTGTCTGAGGGCCTGCGTGTCCACAGTGGCTGTGGCTTGGGGGAACTCCCATTGCCTTGAATTCCCAAAGAGAAGGCAGAGTCCATTTTTATTCCAGCAAGACTGGAAAATGCTGGAAACGAGAACAGAACAGCAAAACTATGCACGAAATATGAAGTTCTGCACACTTGCTGTCACCAGACCCTGCTCAGACACAGAGTCCGAGATTCAGAGAGCCATCAAGCAGCCTCCTAAGGCACAATGCCCCCCCAGGACGGCCCTGTGGTCCCAAAGCCCACTCTTTTGTGTGCACAGCCGGGGGAGACACACAATGGTTGGCAGGCGTCCCAACCCTCTCTCAGCGGCGCATTTGATGGGATTCAGTGCCCAGTTTGTTCTCATTTATTTATTATGGTTTTCAGGTTTATTCAGTTAAGGAATCTCTTCACCCCACGTGGGGTTGAACTCACAACCCCAGGATCGGGAGTCGCAGGCTTTTCCGACTGAGCCAGCCCGGCGCCCCTGTGCTCATTTAAATCGAGGTTGAAGGGAGCTTATTTTAGCATCCGCGTACCTTTGTTCCCTTAAATCAGAAGAATTTGGAGAAAGAAGCGGCAGGTCGAGCCTACCCAGGGATGCAAAACACAAAACAAAACAAACAACTACCAAGAAGAAGTGGTAGGAAGGGAAAAATCCTGCCGTATTTTCCTGGGCTGATCAAAGTAGTTTTTCTAGAGCCAACAAAGACCACCCAAAGCAAGACCCTGAAATTAGATCCAGCAGCAGGCCGATGCGTGCATTGGCTGAAGGAGTTTATGGCCTCAGGTACCCGTTTCAGTTCTACAGGGTATACGATGCTTGCCCTTAGAATTCCCTGACTTCCCGTTGTAGCAGTCCGTTTTCCTAAATCCCCCTTTCTCTACTCCTATCACCTGGTACCAACTCTGAAGCAGCTGGGACGGAGAAAGAAGGAAGTAGGAAATCGATTTCATCGCTATGACTTTCAGTGATGCATTTCTATGCAAATGGCAGTGAGCAGTGAGAGGGAATCCAGTAGGAAGGGTATTTTTTCCCCCTTTGTTTCACACCTAAGGAATAAAGAGAAAAATGAGAGAATCATTGCTGAGCAGTCACTTTATGGTTTAGCTTTGAGGGACTCCCCCGGCTCTTGCTTGGATATGCCATTGTTCTGATTTGTGGTTAGTTTTATTCTCCCACGCACGCGTCCCCCAACGTGGTGAGAGATTATACTGCTTTCTGTCAGTTTTTATTATTAGGGGCTTACACAACGGACATTTATCCTTAGAGGATGTGCTGAGTTCAAGACTGTGTCCAGAGAGCCTTGAGACTGTGAGGGGAACTATGTAGCTGAGCTTGCTCTCTGTATCTGCCAATCAGAACCACTGCTGGCCGAGCAACGCTGAGCCCAGAGTCATCAACCCAGCCAGCTTAGGACCCAGAGCTGTTGTCGGCAGCCCTGGCTCACATTTGTACCTCTTTTTTGGGGCCATGAAGCCGAGAAAAACCGAAGTAGGGAAATCAGAAATGATTATCATTGCATTTTCTTAAATGTTTTTTTTTTTAATGTCCTGTAATGTTTATTTTTGAGAGAGAGAGAGACAGAGCATGAGTGGGGGAGGGGCAGAGAGAGAGAGAGGGAGACACAGAATCCGAAGCAGGCTCCAGGCTCTGAGCCGTCAGCCCAGAGCCCGACACGGGGCTCGAACCCACAAACCATGAGATCATGACCTGAGTTGAAGTCGGCCACTCAACCGACTGAGCCACCCAGGTGTCCCTATCATTGCATTTTTAAGATGAAGCGCTACCGAGAGGCACCTGGGTGGCTCAGTGGGTTGAGTCTGACTCTTGATTTCAGCTCTGGTCATGACCTCACTGTTCCTGGGATCAGGCCCCACGTTGAGCCCTGTGCTGACAGTATGGAGCCTGCTTGGGATTCCCTCTCTCCCTCTCTCTCTCTCTCTCTCTCTCTGCCCCTCCCCCATCTCAATATAAATAAACATTTACAAAAATGAAACACTACTGAAACTGTTCAATGAGAAGCTATCCAAGCTCCAACCAGGAGAGCGAGGGGTGAGATATTTACTGATATGGAAAGTGCAGTGGTTGGGATTTTAGGGTTGACAGTGACGAGTCTACTAGCGCTTTTCTAGACCATTCCAGGAGGAGTTAAAGTTGGGAGGGAAGGCAAGCCGGACTTTAGGAGACTCCGGATTCACAGCACAACGCTCTGGCAAGAAAGATCCAAATACCTGAGACAGGCTGGCACCTGGCAGAAAGCATTCACGCGTTCATTCGACAAATATTGATTGAGTACCTAGTATGGGTTTAGCGCTTTGACAAGACCTGAAAATATCGGTTCAATGAAAATGCACCTGTGCTGGATGGTGACATTCAACTCCTCTTAAGCAAAATGACACGCTTCTCACCGTGCAGAAGGCGTCAGTTGCAGACAGGGACCAGTTCGTTCCTGATGGTCTCTCTCCAACTGGCTCTGTCTCCCCAGTTTGCATCTCTGGTAGGCGCAGGCGTGATGCTGCTTCTGATGATCAAAGTGGAACGCTTTTTCTACGAACTGCCAAATGTAAGTAGAACTGAAAAAGAACACGGAGTAGAGAAAAGACCAGGTCTCCCCACTGCGTCTTGGTGGGGCATTCCGTGGTCACCCCGGCTTCTCTCTCATCCCTTTCCTTTAAAATCATAGCAACCACCTCACAGGAGTGGGGGGGGGTAAGTACGATAACATTTATAATATAAACAGAATGGCATTGAGCTAATCATACGTGCTCAAGAAATATTAGCCATTATCGTTATTCTCATTTTCATTGATCTTCTTTTTATGGCTTATGCTGGAAAGTAAGCTGTGTAAGTGAAGATTCAGTTAAAGATGACCAAAATAGACTTCAGATGCCAGAACGCCCCTCACCGACTCAGACTTGGAAACTCATTGTGTATGCATGCCATCTGTTTCCCAAGCCGTTTCCAGAAGGCCTTGTTCTGCATTCATATGAACTCAGTCGCCCCGCGACAGCCTCTCTGCCTTGTGGTTGGTTCCCAACACTAGAAAGCAGGGGTCTGAAAGTCGAGTGTCAACTCCGTTCAGCAAGGCCGCCTCCGTATACTTCTGTGCCATTTCTTCCCTTCGTGAGACTGATCACCTTGCATTCGGAGATGCCAGGTGCATTCATTATTGGCTATCATCAATTTGTTCTCTGTCACCATATAGATCAATGCTCAGTGACCATGATTTCCTTATAAATTTCCTTAATGTTCCCTTCGGCCCTTTATAGATAGCGCTAGGAGGAAGTGGTGTCATTACTGGGGTAGCAGCACGGCGACACACTGAGGTGGCCGTCCCTGAAGCCCCAGTGGTCGTAAATGTTACCCCCATTCTTTTTTTTTTTTAATTTTTTTTTAACATTTATTTATTTTTGAGAGACATAGAGACAGAGTATGAGCAGGGGAAGGGCAGAGAGAGAGGGAGACACAGAATCCAAAGCAGGCTCCAATCTCTGAGCCATCAGCACAGAGCCCGACGCGGGACTCGAACCCACGGACCGCGAGATCATGACCTGAGCCGAAGTCGGCCGCTTAACCGACTGAGCCACCCAGGCGCCCCCGACCCCATCCTTTTGAACACCTCCGTCCCACCTGGTGAATAATCAGGTTTCAGAAGAGCAGAACTACCTCAAGGCTGTTGCTGCCTTCTGCTCTTATGACTCGGAGACCTCGGAGCCCAGCGCCGGAATCTATGCAATGAAGGTGGGATTGAGCTTGTCTTTATCACACAAGCTGTCTTCCGATGCCCAGCAGAGGTTATCTCCAGAATTTAGTTTATACAGCACTGTTGGCGCTATCACTCTGAAAGTCTGTCTTAGGAGGGCCCCTCACTAATTTACTCTGAACGGCGGTATTTTTTTTTCTTTACAGCTAGAAGAATCCGAATTTTTAAAAATTGCCAACCTATAAAAATCTGTCAGGGGACCGCCCGGGGTGGCTCCGTCAGTTAAGTGTCCAACTCCGGCTCAGGTCATGATCTCACAGTTTACAAGTTCGAGCCCCACACATTGGGCTCTCTGCTGTCAGCGAAGAGCCCGCTTTGGAGCCTTTGTCTCCCTCTCTGCCTCTCTCTCTCTCTCAAAAATAAATAAACATTGAAAAAATAAAAAGATTAAAAATCTGCCAGAATCTAGTAAGGGCACTCCTTTATTATCAATACGTTAGAGACAGAATGGCCCTTGCTTTTGGCTAACTATATTTAAAAAAATTTTTTTTAACGTTTATTTATTTTTGAGAGACATAGAGACAGAGTGTGAGCAGGGGAGGGGCAGAGAGAGGGAGACACAGACTCTGAAGCAGGCTCCAGGTTCTGAGACATCAGCACAGAGCCTGACGCGGGGCTCGAACTCACAGACCACGAGATCATGACCTGAGCTGAAGTCGGACGCTTAACCAGCTGAGCCACCCAGGCACCCCTTGGCTAACCATATTAGGTCACATTATTTTTATAGCATCTTCTGGGTGGGAAAATGTGAACACCAACTGATCAGTGGAATATCTGAACTGCTTTAATATTGGGGCTCTGCGAGTATTAAACCGTGAATGAGCCCTTCATCCTCGAGAGATTATGGACACCTTGTTACAAAATTCTTATTGGAGAAATTGGGGGAGGGTGGACATCCTGGCCAGGAACTCAACTGGTCAGCAAGGGGACCACCACCCTGTGAAGGTTCACATTCAGAAAGGTAAAATTTTTATCGCGTACGACTTTGTGAAACGATTTGTTTCTTCTTCATACTCCCTGCTCAAGCCAAAAATCTTGCAAGAACGCTGGGAGGGTGAGTTTCTTTTCCTCCTTCCCGCCGCATCTTCCTGCAATGTGCGGAATGTGTGGAGATTCTAGATGGAGGACGAAGGTAGGAGAGAAGTGATTCCTGCTGACTTCGTCCTTGCCCTTCCCTCCTCTGCTGACCTACTGAACCCACTGGTCGCCGAGTCACCTCAGAAAACCAGAGTAAGCTTAGACCCAGCCGTTCCTGGGCAGAAACATGTGCAGAAGAGATGGCTAGAAAAAGGCTGAGAAACGAGAACCTCGTGCAGGGACTTCGTGAAAACAAGAAAATGTTTCTTAGAGTAGGTTAGAGTCTGCTTTTTTATTTTTATTCATCGTTTTTTAATGTTTATTTATTTTTGAGTGAGAGAGAGAGAGAGAGCACAAACAGGGGAGGGGCACAGAGAGAGGGAGACACAGAATCTGAAGCAGGCTCCAGGCTCTGAACTGGCAACCCAGAGCCCGATGCGGGGCTCGAACTCATGAACTGTGAGATCATGACCTGAGCCAAAGTCTGATGCTTAGCCGACTGAGCCACTCAGGCACCCCAAGATTCTGCTTTGAGGTCCTGGTGTTTCGTTGTTTTTACTTTTTACATTTCTAAGTGGCAATTTCTGTGGTTCCTTTGTGAAGATTCCTGGAAGGGAAAATGAAGCAGGACTTACCTTTTCTCCACAGGCTGTGCTGGCTGGTATTATTCTGAGCAACATCCTCCCCTACCTTGAAACCATTTACAACCTGCCCAGTCTGTGGAGGCAGAACCAATATGACTCCGTGAGTACAGACGCCCTGGCCGAGGTGGAGAAGGGCGGGGGGGAAGGTCGGAAGGAGGGAATGAGAACAAACAAAAGAGATCAGGGTGAAAGTAGCAAGTCTTTAATAACTGATACTCAAGCTTGACAAAAAAAATAGAGAGAGAGAGAGAGAGAGAGGTGTCAAGGTCATGGGTGCATGGAATACCGAGATGTCATTCCAACTATGCAAAATTAAATACAAAGGATAGAAGTGGCCACAGTTAGATATGAATCTAGTCAAAAGGGTTTGTCATGCATTACGTAGCCAGATGACTTTTAATCCAGCTAGCGTGACTACGTGCCAGGAAAGGGGACACAAATCCTGCTGAGGGAAAGCGGTGTCTTGCCAGGCAGAAGAACTGTTGGAGCACCCGCCTTCCATCTAGAGCGCAAAACTGCGGACACAAAGGGGAAACAGCAAAAAATAAAATATGGGGGATTTTATGATTAATATGATGAAAGGAGAAGAACCCCGGAAAGGCAAAGAGAAACGAAGTGGGGTAGTTTTCGGATCCAGGTCCCTGAGGAGCGAAGAGAGGGTATGGGTTCCAATGCTCAGATGCCACTTCTCGCCCTAGGAAGAGGGATAGCCCTTCCAGCAGGGCTGGAGACAGGAAGGGAGAGTGACGTGGGGACAGTAACTAACAAGTGGCAGGCGGGGTGGGGGGGAAGCAAATATTTAAGGGAGTTTTAGCCTCTCCGCTCTGTGAAGATGAAAATCAAGTCACTTGTTGACAGCGATGGAGAAGGTGGTGAGGTAAGGGCCCAAAAAGGATGTTAAAGATTCCCAGTCACCACGACAGGTCTTAAAATAGCAACTACCATTTGGTGAGGGCTCCGATTTCTAATCTCAAAAAAAGCCTACGAAGTAGACTTGGTTATCGCTATTTTGCACGTGAGGTTTCAAGAGAGAATTGGAGAGAGAACCGATCGAGGATGCCGGCAAGAACAGCTAGGCAGCCTGGGGACCCAATCGCTCGTGAAGGCCGTGGTCCAGAGGGCTGTGGAATCCTCCCTACATCCTGGGAGGGGGCGGGAGGGAGAAGATGGGTCGAGAGACGCAACTGGTGATTCTCCCAATCGCGGTGGTTGTCAAGGTGTTCCCTTCCCCTTCTTCCCCCTTCTCCACAAGATTATCTGGATGGTGACGTTCACGTCTGCGATTTTCCTGGGACTGGACGTGGGACTCCTCGTTTCAGTAGCCTTTGCCTTCTTCGTCATCGCCGTTCGGTCACACAGGTACTTCGTCTCAGGCGATAGGAGGCTGGCCGTGGCGAGGCGAGGCAGCCATGACCTGAAAGCACCTCACGTTTCCTTTCAGAACTAAGATTTTCCTCCTGGGTCAGATCCCTAACACCAACATTTATAGAAGCCTCAATGACTATCGGGAGGTAAGATTCCGGAACAGTCCCGTTCCTTTGTCCGAAGGACAGTCTGGCCCAGACCATGTGTGGGTACAGACACATGTGTGCAAAGATGGGGGGAAGGTGAGGCAGGCCCGTGGCGGTGGGAAACTCGAGTAGGTAAACCGTTAGCGTGCTGCAGCCCGTTAAGGACCACGTCTTTTGGGGGAGGGGCGCCAGGGAAGGCCAAGAAAAAGAAAAGAGCAAATGGAAGACAGTGAAGACAGCGGGAAAAGCAGGGGGTGAAAATGACAGGGAAGAATTTGCGAATTCCGGCTCCTTAGGAAGAAGATTCCAGATCCTCCAGGGGGTCCTGGAGATTCTTTCTTATTCCATAAGAGAGCGGAGGAATTTCCCCTCCACTTCACATTTGTCCCGCAGGTTACGGGCATTCCCGGGGTGAAAATCTTCCAGTGCTGCAACTCCATTACCTTTGTCAACGTTCATCACCTAAAGCACCAGCTCCTGAAAGAGGTGATGGCTTCCTCCCCTGCCTTTCTCCACCTGCTCTCCTCCCCCTTCCCACGGACACCCCCTCCCCTCCCCCACTCACCGTCCCTCTCTCACATCTCTCAGGTTGAAATGGTCAGGGTGCCTCTGAAAGAAGAAGAAATGTTCCGCCTGTTTAATCAAAGCGAACACAGCGCCCAGGAAGAAAACATTTGTCGGTGTTTCTGCAACTGTGACGAACTGGAACCACTGCCCAGGGTTAGAAACCTCTTTTCCTTTCTGCATTGTTCTCCGCGTTTTATAAAGAAGTGCACTAGTAGTTTAAAAAAAAAAATAGAGAAGAAGAAGAAGAAGTAGGGAAAGAAAATCGAAACCCCCTCCGGGACTTTGATTCTTAGATGGACGTTGGGTAATTGGAAATCAGAGATTTCTACCCAGAAATGAAGGCACAGGTCCCCCTTTGAGATTTCGATCTTGACCTTAGCAGGTAGGAGGAGTGTTTGCGTCCCTACCCCATGGCCAGAGACCGACCTGAGCACAGAGAGCACAGAGAGTGTTGAGATTGACAGTCGATACTCTAGTTAGACCTATTTCCCTGACTATCACCTGCCCGGCTTTCGACTTCTGAAAATATGTGACTTAACGATTGTCTTCCAGTTCCAACAAGGGCAGCAGAGTCAAGGTGGATGCTGTTCTCAAGGACCTGCCCGGGTCTCCTGATGTCTGCCCTGTGACCAAGGAAATGATGGTGGGGGGTGGAGGGCGGAGAAGCGAAGATGGAAATTCCACACCATCTGAGGGTTATTTCGGCCGATGAATTATGAAGAGCTCATTATTTCCCGTTCAGACTTGATCTGAATTAATTCCCTTCATCTATTTTTCACTCCTTTTCCCCTCAGCAGGGCTGCTCATTTCCAGCTTTGTGAGCCTTTCGCCCAGTCTGTACCTATACCCTGGAGGGGCAGCTCTACACACACGCACACACACACACACACACACACACACACACATTTGCTCCCCCACCGCAAACATCTCCTGTCCCCCTCCTCATGTCGGCCCTTGCCAATGCCAGTGCCGACGCCCTTACAATGCCTGCTCTCGTTGCCATACGCCCTAGTGGAGCACAGGCTCTCCCGAACTCCCTGAAAGCACCAACTTTCCTGCCAAGAGGATGGAATTAACACTGTATCAAATTTTTGTTTCCTATCCACGCTGCACCGAGCATCGTAGAGGGTGTTTACAGGACATCAGCGAAGTAGAGGGTGTTTACAGGACATCAGCGAATACACTTCCGAGTAGAATGGGACCTCAGAGTATTTATTGAGTTTCTACTCTGCACCCAGAACTGTGATGCGATGAAAAAGGAAAAATGAATTTTAAGGGTCTCTGCCCTCAAGCAGCTCTTTTTTTCTTTTCCTTTTTTCTTGTGGCAAAAACCGTATAACATAAAATTTTCCATGGTAACTCTCTTTAAGTGTGCAGTCAGTAGTGTTAAATATATTTGCAGTGTTGTGCAAGCATCGCTACCACCTATCTCCAGAATTTTTTCATCTTGCAAAGCTGGGGCTCTGTGCCCATCAGATAAAAGCTCCCGTTTCTTCCTCCCCATAGCCCTACCTTCTGTTTCTATCAATTTGACCACTCCGGATACCTCATTAAGTGGAGTTATACTGTATTTGTCTTTTTGTGACTGGCTTACTTCACTTAGTATAACGTCCTCAGGTTCATCCGGGTTGTCCTTTTTTATTTTATTTTATTTTATTTATTTATTTTTACATTTATTTTTAATGTTTATTTATTTTGAGAGAGAGAGAGCGTGCGTGAGCGGGAAACGGGCAGAGAACTCAAAGCAGGTTCCGCACTGTCAGTGCAGAGCCTGACGCGGGGCTCAGACTCACAAACTGTGAGATCACAGACCTGAGCCAAAGTCAAGAGTTGGACGCTCAACTAACAGAGCCACCCAGTCGCTCCCAGGTTGTCCTTTTTTTAAAAGGACACTAAAAAGGACATTTGTCCTTTAAAACATATACAAAAGTAGACACCAGTATAATGAGCCTCCGTGTACCCACCCTCCACTTTAAGATTGATCAACTCATGGCCAATTTTGTTTTGTCTCTACACCCACCCGTGTGTAGACCCTCAAAATCACAGAGTTCTTTTGTAGCAATGCATGAAATTTTATTTTTTAAGATTTTATTTCTGAGTAATCTCCACACCCAACATGGGGCTCGAGCTCACAACCCCAAGATCAAGAGTTGCGTGCGCTCCACTGACTGAGCCAGCCAGGCGCCCCAATTCATGGAATTAATAGAGACGACTCTCTATTAATGTGACCTACAAAGCTATTATTGTATTTTATCAATCCCGTGCTCTATGTTTTTTCACGTCTCTGACATTTGGATTCACCGCGTAGTTGATGGCATGCCACAGCTTATTTTGCAGGGATTTTTTTTTCTTTCCTGCTAATATAAAAAGTAGCGGTGCATCTTAAAATTGATGAAGGAGCCTAGTAAACCATTCCCTTCAGTATATTGTCATGTTCGAAACTGTGTCTTTAGATTTTAACGACTCTAAGTCAAGATTTTAACAACTTTCAGGTAAAAAGAGATCAGCGTGAGTCCGAAAAGTCGGGCAGCTTCTCGGTAGCGATGGGCAGGAGCTAGGCAGGAGAGAGAAATTTGGATTTGGGTCAGAGAGGAAAAAAGAGGACTCCCCGTCTGTGGATGGACTTGGACAAAACACTGAGGTAGAAAAAAGTAGGGGGTCGTCAAGAGCAAGAGGCTTGGCCTGGGAAGTAAGTTCAGGCAGACACAGCACGCGTGAATCATGAGAGTCTTTGAAGGACAAGAGGGTAGAGTGGAGGAAGGAGAGAAAAGGGAGATTCACAGAGGTCTCCTTCTGCCTGAGGGAACTTGCATCTCCCCATCACCGAGCCTGTCCTCCAAAGGCCTGGCCTCGGTGACTCTCAAGCCTTAAGGAACACCCCTCTCCTTTGGACCATGATTTATTATCTGTCCATACCAATTCTTTTTCTGCTATCCAATATATACTACCTTGCCCAGTTTTTACCTTCATGCTTTTGTATTTGTTTAAATGTTTATCGATTTATTTTGAGTGGGGGAGGTAGGGGCAGAGGGAGAGAATCCCTGACAGGCTCCGTGCTGTCAGCCCAGAGCCCAAAGCAGGCTTTGAACCCATGAACCATGAGATCGTGACCTGAGCCAAAAGCAAGAGTCCGATAGGGTCGCCTGGGTGGCTCAGTCGGTTAAGCCCCCAACTCTGGATTGCGGCTCAGATCATGATCTCACAGTTCGTGAGTTCGAGGGGATTCATTCTCTCCCCTCTCTCTCTGCCCCTTGCTCTCTCTCTCTCTCCCTCTTAAAATAAATAAATAAATAAACTTAAAAAAACTGTTTAAAAAAAAAAAAGCAAGAGTCAGATGCTGGCCCGACTGAGCCACCCAGGTGCTGCCCCCCCCATTTTTGTATTTTTTAAATTTATTTTATAAGCAATATTATAAGCACAACAGATTAAAAACGAAGAAGAAACATCACCCAGACTGTTACCACTCTAGCAAGCACTCTTTCTTCCCCCACGTGCCTTCTAGTTCTTGTCCATCTATGTTGTGGTTTATGCTTTGCACGGACACCTGCCCTCTCCCCACCTACAACGTGGGACCTGTAGTCACTCCGTGTGACTGCAAAGTGGGCATTCACCTCTGGCCTGCCATTGTGTTCTCTGTGCTTGGCGCTGTCCTAAAGCTATAGCGGACCTATTAGGATGAACGGAGTGAAAGGGAAAGACAGGCCTGCACAAGTAATTCCTGTCTTCTTAAGGAAGCCCGATGGAAGATGGTAGTGTTGAGAGAAGGGACTGATGGAAGCAACCCTTCAAACCAAGTGTTACTAGTCACCGGAGACGAACTAGAACCCAGGGATGAGGGGAAGGAATAAATCAAAGATTATTTTAAGTCTGGCTCACGGAGCAATGAAAACATCGTCGGTAGGTGGAAGGAGGTTGGGAGGGCAAGATGAATGCGACTTTTTCGGTCATGAGCGTGAAGCGACAGCGAGGTGTCCCAGCGAAATCCAAGCTCCTGGTCTGCGGGGAGGTTTCCTGAGAGGGAGGGAGGGGAGTCAGGAGACAGAAATGGCATCGTTGCAAGTACTTGTAGGCCCCGCTCGAGCCTCCTCACCGTCCTCCCCTAACTCTGTTGTCCCAGGTTGTCTACACAGAACGATTTGAAAGTAGACAGGACGGCGACTCATCCTCCATTAACCTGATCCGCTGCTCACGTTTCGACAACGTGAACACGAGCCAATCCACGTCCAACGAGCAAATACCGCACACCGTTTCTTCCACGTCCTACAGACATCAAGGGCAAAACTACAAGGATGTGGACCAAGTTTGGCTTTCTCATGACCCCTCTAGAAACAGCTCGATGCCACTGCCTGACGCTGTTGAGTTCCAGGAGAGGAGCAGGTCACAGTGCCCCTTCTCGGCCACCTCCCTTCTACCCAGCGTCCACACCATTATCCTGGATTTCTCCATGGTACATTACGTGGATCCGCGGGCTTCCGTGTCCTTAAGACAAGTAAGTACTGCCGAGGCTTTTACAAGAGTTCCAATCCCCTCCTACCACCGCCCCCCCACCAGCCCCGATCCTGATCACATCCTCCGAGTCACTGATCAGCTGCTGTAGGATTCCGGGGCCACTAGAAACTCGGACGCCAAAGACAGTTTAAGGTCAACGGGAATGTAAGCCAACCCTGATTTATTGAACCGGGGTTGGCTCTCTAAGCAGAGCATGTTACTTCTCAAAAAAACCCAAGATGGGAAATCGCAGTCTGGGCCACCCCCAGCCACCCCCGAGATCTCCTGGGGGTTCACTGCACGTCTTTTCAAGGAATAGGTCTGAAAGCTACAG
>PITB01035074.1:0-12598 GCA_004024585.1 Paradoxurus hermaphroditus | reverse complement strand
TTTCATGGCACTAAGCTATGGTCACCGGAGGGCAAGAAGGAGAACTTGTGGTAGGGACCAGCCTAGGCCTGCAGCCCAGGGACCAGGGACAGACACTGCAGCCTGTTGGGAGGATGCCAAGGCAGGAGGAAAATATGACGTTTTAAAAATATACGGCACAATGAACCCTGGTAGGCCTCAGCATGAGTCATACTACCTGGAGAGATAACACTTGCCTGGGTTGCGGAGGTATTAAAGGTGAGTGGGACAGCTTGACTTGATCACCGAAAGCCAAGTCTGATAAACGTTGACGACTGGAAGAGTCCTATTAGGCATATGGTGAGGATTCGGAATCCTCACATACTAGGAAATCTGCCCAAGACTATCAGCAGATTCATCAGCAGACACCTAGATGCCAGGAATAATATATTCAAAGTGCTGGTGGGGGGAGGAGGGGAGGGAACTGCCAACCAAGAAAATTTTACCCACCAAAGCTGTTCTTCAGAGATGAAGGAAACACAAAGACCTTCCTGGACAAACAGAAGCTGCAGGAATTTCTCGGCACAACACCTCCCTTATGAGGAACGCTGAGAGAAGCTCTTCCTAATGAAATGGCAGGGCACAATTTAGTAAAGTGAAAATATATGACAACATAAAACACACTGGTAAGGTAAGTATGTAGTCATAGTCAGACTACTCTAATACTATAATAGGGTGGGATGTTAATAACCTAACTTTAATATAAAGGTTAAAGAATGACAGTATAACAACACTATAGCTACAATGTACCATTAATTAGTATACACACAATATAAAAATCTGTAAGTTGTGATATCAAAACATTAAATGTAAAATAGATTAAAAGGCATCCGAATTGGAAAGGAAGAAGTAAAACTGTCACTATTTACAGATGATGTAACACTAGATGTAGAAAACCCCAAAGGGTCCACCCAAAAAAACTATTAGAACTAATAAATAAATTCAGTAAAGTCACAGGATAGAAAATCAATATACAGAAATATCCTGCATTTTGAAACACTAATAACACACTATCAGAAAGAGAAATAAAATAATCCCATATAACTGCATCAAAAAGAATAAACTACCTACGAATAAATTTAACCAAGGAGGTGAAAGACCTGGACTCTGAAAACTGTAAGATACCTGTTGGGTTAGGGTGAAGAGAAGGCTCCCGACAATGGAAACTGACCCAAGATGGCCGACATTCTCCCCGGAACCACAGAGGAGGGACAGGTCACTCTCGGAAATCTGATACCTAAACCTCTGCCCCAAACTCTGGCGGACCAATAGGACCTTGACAGGCAGACAGAATCTCCAATAAAAAAAAAGAAATAATTACGTAGCCAGCTTCAGCATCAAACCCCTTAAAAACCCCAAGCCCCAATCTCGGGCACGACTTCCCCGACTCCTGTCTTGCGAGTCTCGGAACCTCGTCGGAGGGTGCTTGCAATGAAGTGTATTTTCAGACCACACTTTGCCTTGGCGGACTTACTTTTATTCATCAGCGACTGGTAACCTTACATTTGGTGCCGAAACCCGGGAGGAGATTTGAGCCCCTACTTAGATAAGGAGGCTCTCTCCACCTCTGGACTGGGACCCCGCCGCCTCTCCATTCAACTCCTGGTCTCCTGATTTCCTGACTTCCAGCGGTGAGTGTTCCCTGGTTCCCACCCCACCCCTCCGGGTGCCCTGCTGAAACCGTGGCCACGTCAGGGTAAACCCCCCTCCGCTACCAGGTAGCTCCGTAGTTCCAGGAATTGGGAGATGTCCTTATTCCACGGTAACTACTCTCTAAACCTCCAACTCACCTCACGGACGAGGGGACGCCCTCCTCCGTGTTCTGGGTTAATCGGGGTAGGGAGCTATGGGAACCTCTCAGTCCAAATTCGATCCTAAGACGCCTCTGGGCTGTCTCCTGGCTAACTTCCGTACCTTGGAGCTGGAGCAGGACCTACGAAGGCGGCGCCTCATATTCTATTGTACTGTCACTTAGCCCCAGTACAATTTCTGTAGACGCCAGGGTAAATGGTCTGAGGTACCATATATTCAAACTTTCTGGACCTTTCGCTCCAGACCCTCGCTCTGTTCCCCCTCCTCTTCCTCCTCCAGCGGCGCGCACCACCCCTTCCACCTCCCCTCTGGGAAGGGGGAGGGGGGAAAAATGTAGCAAGCAAGATTACAGAAGCAAAAAAATACCAGTCACTTAAATTAATAAATGTCAGACTAGGCTCAAAGTTTTACAATGTTCACAGCAAACAGTAAGCAAAACAGAATTCTCAGCAATTGTAATTTTTTTATCAACGGTCCACAATCGGCGGAAGGCCAGGGCAGCTATTTTTAACCCAGTATTTGTCCATTGTTTAACAGAAAAAGAGACTTAGCTTCAAACTAAGGCAGAGCTGCCATCTGGACATAAAATTTAAAACTGCTCTCTTCAGCCTCAAGCACCGCTCCTCCTCCTCCTCCCCCACCCCCAGCCTTCTCCCTTCTCCTATCTCCGCTACAACCTAGGGCGAAGGGAAGGCTCCCGACAAAAATCCGGCCATGTTTCTTAATCGGCTAACCGAGGCATTAACCCAATATACCCGCCTGGACCCAGCTTCTCCGCCAGGTACCACAGTCTTAGCCACACATTTTATTTCTCAGTCAACCCCCGACATTTCTAGGAAATTAAAAAGGGCCAAGGAGGGCCCCCAGACTCCCATTTCTGATTTGGTGAAAATGGCCTTTAAAGTCTTTAATTCCCGTGAGGAAGCAGCTGAGCAGAGGCGACAGGCCCAACTCCAGGAAACGGTTCAACTACAAACCCAGGCCTTGGTAGCAGCCCTGTGGCCAGCCGGCTCCGGGAGCCACCGAAGAAGGGGAACTAGTCACACCCCTCGCACCCCACCGGGGGCCTGCTTCAAGTGCGGAGTCGAGGGACACTGGGCCCGTCATTGTCCCAACCCAAAGGCACCAACTCGACCGTGCCCTCAATGTCACTTGATGGGCCATTGGAAATCTGACTGCCCAAGCCTAGGGATGCCCTCAACGCCTCAACATAGGGGGAACCCCGAAACGGTAAGTCCGGCATTTCAGCTGCTTGGTCTGGAAGAGGACTGATGGAGCCCAGACTCAGCCACCCCCCTCACCCAAGCCGAGCCCAGGGTTACGCTCCAGGTAGCTGTTAAGTCCATCTCCTTTTTGCTGGACACGGGGGCTACCTATTCTGTTCTCCCTTCCTATTCGGGATTAACTCAAACCTCTCCAATTTCAGTTATGGGTGTCGATGGGACCTCCTCCACTCCTAGGATGACCCCTCCCCTCCCCTGCAGCCTGGATGGGCACCCTTTCTCCCACACCTTGGTAGTAATCCCCTCCTGTCCTGTTCCCTTACTAGGGAGGGATCTCCTCTAAAAGCTAGGGGCAACCATCCGCCTCTCTCCTTCCCCCTCCACCACTGCCTCAACTCGTCTTATCATGTATCTCTCTTCCCCCTCAACCCCCACTACAAACAACCTACCCGCCGTAGATCCTCAAGTGTGGAATACCTCAAAACCCATTATCGCCTCTCACCACACCCCAGTTAAAATCCAGCTGAAAGATAGTTCCCTTCACGGACCCAGTTTCCCATCTCCCTCACTCACCGCCGGGGCCTAAAGCCCATCATAGAGCGGCTAAAACAGCAGGGACTCTTTATCTCTACTAATTCCCCATGTAATACTCCCATTCTACCAGTTCGCAACCTTCCAGAGCACACCGGTTAGTACAAGACCTCAGACTCGTCAATGAGGCTGTAGTCCCACTCCACCCCGTTGTCCCCAATCCATATACCTTACTGTCCCATGTCCCTTCCAATACCTCCCACTTCACGGTACTGGATCTCAAGGATGCTTTTTTTTTACGGTCCCCTTACATCCTGAGTCGTATTTCCTTTTTGCTTTTACGTGGGAGGACCCTAACACTCGTGTCTCTGGACAACTCACCTGGATGGTCCTGCCTCAAGGGTTTAGGGATAGTCCTCATATCTTTGGCCAGGCCCTGGCTACCGACCTACTGCAATGTACCCTAAAAGCCAGTACTTTATTGCAGTATGTGGATGACCTTCTCCTCTGTAGTCCTTCTCTTTCCGCTTCCGAGGATGACACTTCAATCCTGCTTAACTTTCTGGGAACTAAGGGATACCGGGTCACTCTCTCAAAGGCACAACTGTGCAGCCCTTCGGTTACCTATTTGGGTATACTCCTAATCCCTAACTCAAAATCTCTAACAGCGGACCGCATACGCCTCCTCCAGGACCTTCAACCACCTCAAACTGCGGAGGAGATACTCTCTTTTCTTGGATTAGTTGGGTTCTTTAGACATTGGATACCAAACTTCTCTATTCTGGCTCGCCCTCTATACCAGGCAGCTAAAGATACTCCCCAAAGCCCCCTAACTGATCCCACTTCAATCCGCCATTCGTTCTCACGACTAAAAAACTGCCTCACTACAGGGCCAGTTCTAACACTGCCCGATCTCTCTAAACCGTTCCACCTTTACACCGATGAGCGCTCCGGCTCGGCCACTGGGCTCCTGGCACAGCCAGTGGGGCCCACACATAGGGCCGTGGCTTACCTATCCAAACAGTTGGATATTACCACTCAGGGGTGGCAGCCCTGCCTTAGGGCCCTGGCGGCGGCTGCTACTCTCACAAAAGAGGCCATCAAACTCACTCTAGGTCAACACATCACAGTTTACTCCTCTCATCGTCTCGCCGACCTCCTTGGGCATCAATCCGTGGCACACCTTACCCCTTCACGTCTCCAGCTATTTCACTTACTGTTCATTGAGAACCCTCAAGTATCTCTGTCTTTCCCCTCGCTTAAATCCTGCAACTTTATTACCCTCACCCTCGTCCGCCCCCGAACCCACACACTCATGCCCACAACTTCTGGAAGATCTTGTTCCTCCTCACCCAGGTCTCTCCGACCAACTGTTGTCTGATCCTGACCGTGTGCTCTTCGTGGATGGGAGTTATTTCTTAGCCTCAGATGGCCAACGACGCGCTGCTTACGCTGTGATCACCACTAATAAAGTGCTAGAGACGGTCCCCCTCCCAACTGGGACTACCTCTCAAAAGGCTGAACTCATTGCCCTTACAAGGGCTCTACACCTGTCTGAAGGACTACAAGTCACCATTTACACTGACTCCAAATAGGCCTACCTCATTGCCCATACTCACTCTGTACTTTGGCAGGAAAGGGGATTCCTTACTACTAAGGGCACCCCTATAGTTAAAGGGCCCCTTATAGCCAAATTACTCAAGGCACTTAGTCTGCCTACTCAAGTGGCAATTGTCCATTGCTGCAGCCATCAGACTTCTGGTGATCCGATCTCCCTAGGGAACAATAAGGCTGACTCAGTGGCCAGACAAACAGCCTTACACAACTCCGTAGCTCCTAGCCTCTATCTTAACACCCCCCCACCAGCCTTCTTACTCAGCCAAAGAAATGCAGGCTCTCCAAAGCCTAGGAGGTAAGGTGGGAAATAAGGGATGGATCTACATACAGGAAAAAATTGCTTTGCCAGAAAATATGGCCCACACCCTGGTCACCGAAATCCACCAATCTCTACATATTGGTCCAAAGGCTCTGTACCAGTTCCTTCAACCCTTGTTCCACCACCCTTCATTATTCAGAGTAATCGAAACTGTTCACAGGGCCTGCACGACATGCTCAACTGTAAATACACAAGGAGGGATCCGCAGACCAGGACCTAACCACCAACTCCAGGGACATCAGCCAGGGGAGGACTGGCAGCTGGACTTTACCCACATGCCCCGACATAAGACTTTCCGTTATCTGTTAACTCTGGTTGATACCTTCACAGGCTGGATCGAGGCCTACCCCACGGCCCGAGAGACTGCGGATGTGGTGACTGCAATCCTCTTCGAGCACATCATCCCACAAATTGGACTGCCTGAAACCCTCCAGTCCGACAACGGACCGGCATTCATGTCCAGGGTAACCCAACAGGTAGCCGAAAGCCTCAACATCACCTGGAAACTTCATACTCCGTATCATCCACAATCATCGGGTAAAGTAGAAAAGGCCAATGGGCTACTTAAAGCCCAACTTACCAAACTTATTCTAAAAACCCGCCTCTCCTGGCCAACCCTCTTACCTTTGGCCCTCACCAGACTTCGGGCTACACCTCGTGGGCCATCAGGATTAAGCCCATTCGAGCTACTATACGGCCGCCCCTTCCTTATAAATCACAATTTTCCAGCTATTCCTTCGCCCCTCCTATCTTACCTGCCCTATCTCACCCTCCTTCGTGCTCTCCTGCGGGCCCACACTGACGCTGTTATACCAGCCCCCAACCTGGGAAACTGATTTGGCAAAAAAGAAGGCCCAACAGTTAACCAAGCAACTTGGGCCCCCAACGCTGCCCCCTTATAAAGGGATCAAGCTTGGTCACATTAAAAAGGCTCCGCCTCCTGAACAGCTAACGGAAACCCTTTTAAGTATTAGTTATAACTTGTGGGCTAATATCTCAAACAGTACCGACTGTTGGATCTGTTTCCCTTTCTCCACCTCAAAAAAATATTGTAGGGGTACCCCTCCCTGCTGGTTGGCCACTCCCTAACTTCACTGCCAGCAATGTGACTGTCCTTATTGGGCCCATTCGGGGGTTCCCTACCACTCCTTAACCTTTCCTCAAACCGATATCTTACCCTGGCAAATATTAACATCACCAAATCTTCCCTCCCATATTCCTCTCGTGCCCAAAAGGGATCTACCGCTGCCTAACTAAAAATGACACTCTGGACTGTACATTTATCCTGCTTTCCCCCTCCTCTAGTGTCTACTCACCTTCTCAGCTCTTAGCCATTCTGTTCCCTCAACCCCGCGAAAGGAGGGCCGCCTTCCTCCCCTTCCTAATAGGGGCTGGTGTTACAGCCAGGGTGGTGGCTGGAACCGCAGGAATAAGAACATCTGTTAGTTTTTATTACGAACTCTCCCAAGCCCTAAATGACGATATGGATAGGATTGCCGATTCCCTAACAGCCTTACAGACACAGGTCACCAGCCTGGCTGCTGTAGCCCTACAAAACCAACGGACCGTGGATCTGCTAACCGCCGAAAAAGGGGAAACATGTCTGTACCTAAATGAAAAATGTTGTTATTATGTCAACCAAGCAGGTATAGCCACATCCAACGTAAAAGAACTTAAAGATTGGGTCCAAACTCGGAGGCGGGATGGATCCCTTTGGGACCTCACCTCCAACACTTGGGTAACCTGGTTACTCCTTCTGGAGGGCCCTTGTGCATAATCCTTATTCTAATCTCAATTGCTCCCTGTCTTTTGTGTTACTTCCAGGAGCGCTTACAGGAACTTACTAGGGTCTCGGTTAACCAGCTTCTTCTTCAGCCTTACTCTCCTCTACCCACTTCCGACCACCCCTATGGCGATGCCCATCCGTCGGCAGGAAGTAGCCAGAATTGAGTCGGCGCCCCTGTTACCAATATATATATATAACAAACGGTCGGAATGTTGGGTTAGGGTGAAGAGAAGGCTCCGGACAATGGAAACTGACCCAAGATGGCCGACATTCTCCCCGGAACCACAAAGGAGGGACACGTCACTCTCGGAAATCCGATACCTAAACCTCCGCCCTAAACTCTGGCGGACCAATAGGACCTTGACAGGCAGACAGAATCTCCAATAAAAAAAAAAGAGAGAATTACGTAGCCAGCTTCAGCATCAAACCCATTAAAAACCCCAAGCCCCAATCTCGGCGCCACTTCCCCGACTCCTGTCTTGCGAGTCGCGGAACCTCGCCCGTGGGTGCTTGCAATGAAGTGTATTTTCAGACCACACTTTGCCTTGGAGGACTTACTTTTATTCATCAGCGACTCCTAACCTTACAATACCCAGGAAAGAAGTTGAAGATGACACACAAAAAAATGGAAAGAGGGAGAAGCCAAGATGGCGGAACAGCATGGAAGCTTTTTTTCTGTCTGGAGTACATGAAGTACAGCCAGATCAACACTAAGCCATCCGGCACACCTAGAAAACGGATTTGAGGAATAACAACAATCTGCACAACCTGAACCACAGAACTCAGCAGGTACGCGGCGTAGAAAGGCGAACTGGGGAGGAGAGGAGGGGTGGAGAGAAGGGAGGTGAGTTGCCTTGCAGAGAGAGGACAGAGAAGGGGAGGAGAGCACGGGAAAAGCACACCCCACAAAATCAGCTGGAGAGAAAGTGGAAAAGTGGAAACAGCCACAGGGACTGAACTAAAAAGGGAGAAAGGAGAAAGGAGAGGGTCTAAATTCCATTAAGACTCTATAAAAAGGGGGAGGGCAGAGTCTGAAACTCCGCGGTTCAGAATACCTGGCGCTCAGGTGGGAAGGGCGAATATCTGGGAAAAGAGTGGGTCCGGGAGGTCCTCCGGCCATGCGTGATTTTCCATAATCCCGGAAACGCTGCTGCTACACCATAGCGTGAACTATTTCTGGCGTGGGCTTGCACCCAGGCCCAAGTCTCTGGACACCGGCAGCAACAATGTCCAAAGAAGCACTTCTGGGTGGGGACGGCAAACAGCCATTGTTTAGAGAGACCCCAACCCGGGGGATCTGAGTGGGACAAAGCCACAGTCCTCAGAAGTGAGGGGTCAGGAGACAGCTGCATCTCAGATAAAATTCAGGAGAGCGGTGCCGCTGGGCAACCTGACTGCGAGGTCACGGACACAGTAAAAGCGGGGAGTGACTGAAACTGGAGACAAAAGATCGGTGCCTGACTCCTGGCCCGGGAGGACGCAGAATTCCCATGTACAGCTGATGACTGGGTGACGCCGCCATTTTCACCCCACTCACGCATGCGCATACGCACCTATAGGTGCCACCACTATCCATCACAGTAAGCCAAGCGGCGCCATCTAGTGGAGAATGGAGCCATTACACCAAGGCCCCCTGGGCCATCCTCTCTTCAGGAACACCACAAATCTCTCCTCCTGCTTAGTTCACGGATTCATAGTTTAACCTTTAGGGGAAAAAGGTGTAATATCAATCCTCTTTCAGACTGTTAGCAGGTCTAGTTATTCAATTTTATTTTTCCTATTTTCCTTTTTCTTTCTTTCTTCTTTCCTTTTTGTTTCTTTTACTTAAAAACAGAAAGGGTGAATAATTATTTGTATTTTCGATTTTTATTAAAAATATTTTCCTTTATTTTTTTCTACCTAATTTTTCACTTTTTTGTAAATATTTCAAATTTTATTATACCTTCAACATTTCCTTTAATATTTTTTTGACTAAATTTTTCACTCTTTTGTACATTTTCAAATTCCATTTACATCCATCATTTATTTGATTTTGTGTGTGCGTGTGTGTGTTGTTTTTAATTTTTTAATTGTCATTTTCTTCCCTTTTTTCTCTAATCAGTCAAGCTCCTCTCCATTACTAGTTTTCATCGAATTCATTTTCTCAAATTTTCAAACACTCTTTTTTTCCCTCTAAACAATCAAGGTCCTTTCAACAACCAGACAAAAACGCACCTAGGATCTAATATCATTGACCTGATTTTGTGTGTGTGTGTGTGTGTTTAATTTTTTAATTTTAATTTTTTATGCTTTTTTTCTCCAATCGCTCAAGCTCCTTTCAATAACCAGACTAAAACACACCTAGGATCTAGCATCATTAATTTCGTTTTGTGCGTGTATGTGTCTGCTGTTTTTAATTTTTTAATTTTAATTTTCCCCCCTTTTTTCTCTAATCAATTAAGCTCCTTTCAATAACCAGACAAAACACACCTGGGATCTAGCATCATTTATTTGCTTTTGTGTGCGTGTGTGTGTGTGTGTGTGTGTTGTTTTCAATTTTTTCATTTTAAATCTTTTTCTTTTCTTACCTTATTAATTCCTTTTTTTCCTTCAAAATGACAAAACGAAGGAATTCACCCCAAAAGAAAGAGCAGGAGGAAATGACAGCCAGGGACTTAACCAACATAGATACAAGCAAGATGTCTGAACCAGGATATACAATCACGATGATAAGAATACTAGTTGGAGTCAAAAAGAGATTAGAATCTCTCTTTACCTAGATAAAAGAAGTAAAAGTTAGTCAGGCTGAAATAAAAAATGCCATAACTGAGCTGCAATCTCGAACGGATGCCATGGTAGCAACGATGGATGAGGCAGAGCAGAGAATCAGTGATATAAGAGGACACACGTATGGAGAATAATGAAGCAGAAAAAAAGAAGGAGAGTAAAGCAAAAGAGCACGATTGAAGAATAAGAGAAACCAGTGACTCATTAAAAAAGAACAGCATCAGGGGCACCTGAATGGCTCAGTCGGTTAAGAGTCCAACTTCGTTTCAGGTCATGATCTCACAGTTTGTGGGTTCGAGCCCCGCATCGAGCTCTGTGCTGACAGCTCAGAGCCTGGAACCAGCTTCGATTCTGTATCCCTCTCTTTGCCCTTCCCCCGCTTGTATTCTGTCTCTCTCTTACAAATAGACATTAAAAAAATATTTAAAAAAAGAAAAAAAAGGAACAACATCAGAATCATAGGGGTCCCAGAAGAAGAAGGAAGAGAAAAAGGGGTAGAAGGATCATGTGAGCAAATCATAGCAGAAAACGTTCCTAACCCGGGGAAAGACACACACATCAAAATACAGGAAGCACAGAGGATTTCCACAAGATTCAACAAAAACCGACCATCAACAAGGTATATATAGTCAAATTCACAAAATACTCAGTCAAAGAAAGAATCATGAAAGCAGCAAGGGAAAAAAAGTCCCTAACCTACAAGGGAAGGCAGATCAGGTTTGCAGCAGACCTATCCACAGGGTTTGGCAGGCCAGAAAGGAGTGGCAGGACATATTCGATGTGCTGAATCAGAAAAATATGCAGCCAAGAATTCTTTATCCAGCAAGGCTGTCATTCAAAATAGAAGATATTAAAAGTTTCCCAGACAAACAAAAATTAAAGGGGTTTGTGACCACTAAACCAGTCCTGCAAGAAATTTTAAGGGGGATTCTCTAAGGGGAGAATCTAAAAGATGGGGAAAGAAGAAAAAAAAGAGAGAGAGAGCAAAAACAGCAAAGACTATAAAGGACCAGAGAACACCACCAGATGCTCCAACTCAACAAAAAACATAATAGCAATAAATTCATACGTTTCAGGACTCACTCTAAATGTCAATGGAGGAAGTGCTCCAATCAAAAGACATAGGGTAACAGAATGCATAAGAAAACAAGGTCCATCTATATGCTGTGTACAAGAGATCCACTTTAGATCTAAAGACACCTTCAGATTGAAAGTAAGGGGATGGAGAACCATCTATCATGCTAATGGTCACCAAAAGAAAGGCAGAGTAACCATATTTATATAAGACAATCTAGACTTTAAAATAAAAACTGGGGGTGTGTTGAGAGCCAGTGGCCTTGAGCGGTGTTTTGGGAACTGAAGGCTTTGAGTGCAGCCTTTGTCCTTGAGTCGGACCGCAGCCAGGTCATGTGGGGAGGTTCAGAATGCCTTTGTAAAGTTTAATATAGCAAAATACATTTTGCCTGCTGAGAACTTGTGAGAGGAGATGTGCCTCGCACGTACACCACCCTCAGATTGTGGATAAATACCCAAGTGAAAATAAACTCGGGGCTGGTGACGCTTGGGAGCGCCAGCCCTCCCTTAACAACTGTGCCTTGTGTATCAGTTCATCCTGTCCCCCCCCCCCCATCAGGAACCGTTCGATTCCGCGACGGCTGGTCCGCCGCAAGTGGCGCCTCGAAACAGGGACCTGAAACAGGGGATCCGGTGAAGGACACCGCTCGGTAGGGGCCCAGCCTGAAAAGAAGGCTATATTTTTGGAGAGCGGTAAGTAGTAAGGGAGCAACATGGGGCAGACAGGGAGCCGTGCATTATATACAAAGGGATTAAAGCACATGCTCGCCGCCCGAGGGGCAAAAGTAAGGAGAGATCTCGTAGAGTATACAGAGAAAGTATGCCCCTGGTTCCCCGAAGAGGGAACTGTAAGTATAGATACCTGGACTAAGGTAGGGAAGAAATTACAGGATTATTACACTGCTAACGGACCACACAAGGTCCCAGTGGAAGCTTTTGGTTTATGGACATTGGTCCGGGACCGTTTAGATTTACGCCATGAACAGTTTAAAATTGAGAAACTGAAAAATTTGGGGAAAGAGGAATTTCCTGAAGCGGCGGCAGCGCCAACTAAAAAAGAGGAAGTAACATTGGAAGACAGTTTTCCTCTATCAGAAGCCATAGAACAGCCCAGGGCTGAACCTTTATATCATGAGTCCCCGGAGGAAATTTTCCAGGAAAAAGTAGGAAAAGATAGGCTGGAAAAATTCCTGAAATTTATAGAAAAAGTATGTCCCTGGTTTACAGAAGAAGGGACAATAAATATGAAGACGTGGGAAAGAGTAGGAGAACAATTAAAAACTTATTACACCTTGCATGGACCTGAAAAGGTCCCAGTTGATGCTTTCACTCTCTGGAATCTGATCAGAGATACTTTAGATCCTGTCCATGAAGGGACTAAGTTTAATTCTACTTGTGAACCTGATGAAACAACTCCTATGTCACCAAGATCAAAAACTCTTACTGCTCCCA
>PITB01035073.1:0-12606 GCA_004024585.1 Paradoxurus hermaphroditus | reverse complement strand
GTGCGGTGGGGGCCCCAGGAAATCTAGTCTATAGGTTTCTGGAGACGAGGCTATTGGTAAGATTGCCTTTTGCTTGACAGAGACTCCTGACCTGCGTGACCGTGATCTCTCTCAGTTAACCACTTGCTTTTCCCCTTTCCTTTGTTCGTGGGCAACCAGGGGTGCCCGAGGAACCTCACGCGCGTCCCACCTGGGCGGGGGGAGGGGGAAGGTTGTCGTTAACTTGTGTTTTGTCCTCAGCTTGCCTTATGCTCCCTCATCCACAGCGGAAACTTGGATCCTGAAAGGACCTCACTGAACACAGGCACCTGCCAACCTTGGCCCGCTGCCCACACTCAGACTGTTATGTGAAAGAAAAACACGGTTCTATTTTAAGGCACCGTATTTGGGGGCCTCTGACTTAGCAGTTTAGCCTAATGGACACGCTAGCTAGCATAAGGTGTGGTTTGGTATCTAATGAGCTATGATATGCTTTTAGGCTGGATTCTGGTTAGATTTATGTTATTTATTGCTCCCCTTAATCTAACATAGTGTGCTAAGACTTTTCAAGATATTATAGTCGATATATTCCACCCTGTTGCTTATAATTTTGAATTCCTTTTAATTTGAAAACCAAGTGCATGTGAGGGGACACTTAGGAAGCGATCGCTCTTGACGCCCTTGGGTACGGATTTGTATGGGGCAGTGGAAATTATATAACCTGGCAGGTTTCCTTTACGCTTTGACTTCCAGGGACGTTAGAGCCAGGTAAATTAAATGCTTCCTCTAATACACCTATATTGCTGTACGTTTCTTTTTATGGTACTTCTTCCCCTATGT
The DNA here is from genome assembly GCA_004024585.1 of Paradoxurus hermaphroditus. Taxonomy (NCBI): domain Eukaryota; kingdom Metazoa; phylum Chordata; class Mammalia; order Carnivora; family Viverridae; genus Paradoxurus; species Paradoxurus hermaphroditus. Next base: position 11,787 of record PITB01035073.1, on the reverse strand, counting down.
GTATTTCACAGTTGTTGGTTTGCTTTATTGTTTACAAGATTTTTTAAATGTTTATTTATTTGAAAGAGAGCGCACGCAGAGGAGGGGCAGAGAGAGGCGACAGAGGACCCTAAGTGGGCTCTTGCGCTGACAGCGGAAAGCCCGATGCGGGGCTCGAACCCACAAACCGTGAGAACGTGACTTGAGCCGAAGTCGGAAGTGTAACCGACTGGGCAGTCCAGGCACCCCGAGTTTGTTTGTTTGTTTGTTTGTTTGTTAAGAGGTTCGCTGCTCCTACTGTCCCGCCCCTGGGTGTCTTGCCCATGCCATTCCTCTGTCATCTGTGTCCATTCCCCTCTTTCCCTGAGCTCCTGCTTTCCCGATGACTCGGTGCAAGTGTTTTCTCTGTGCCCTGGTGCGCACGGGTGGCCTTCCACGCAGAGCGCTCCCCCGGACTTCCGTTGGAGCTTCTAGCACACCGAACTTGCTTTAGCGGTTTGACGTCGCTGCTGGAGTGTGAGCCCATTGGGACACCCCCACTGCCAACTGGGCCCTTTACATGTAAGGGTGAATTTGTCCAAGACCAGTTCGCTCTAAGTTGATCTCGTGCAAAACTCCGTGGAGGCAGGGTAAAGCCAAGAGCTTAAAGCAATCCATTCTGGTAGATTCCTCAGGGGGCCTGAAGCTGTAGTGGTAGGACTCGAACTCCAGCCCCTGGCGATGTTACAGGAGGGGCTGGCGCTCTCCGGAGCATGGATGCGGAGACGGCGGCAGGACCGAGTTGGAGCCGGAACCCCACCAGGCCGTACTCATGTCGGATCCTAGCCCCCATCAGGCCGGGGGAGGAGCCTGTACCCCACTAATCGTGCAGCTAAAAAGTCTCACAGCCCCAGGGCAGGGTCCATTCCTCTCCCAGACCCTGATGTCCCCTGCCACTGCTCCATGAGTCCCCTCATAAACAGAGCCCAGCAGGCCATGGCTGTCTGGCCATTCATCCTGCTTCCTTGTCCCCCTGGGCTCCATCGTCCCCTGTTTCGTCTTGGTCGGAGAACCTCATGAGCGTTTGGGCACATGTGGCTTCCCTAGAGGGATTCCCCCCCAGCGACTCCCGCAGCCGTGTGACAATATGACCAAGAGGTAGCCAACGGAGTGTAGACAGAGGTGATGTGTGCGTTTCCGGGTCGCTTTTTTTTTTTTTTTTTAACGTTTATTTATTTTTGAGAGACATAGAGACAGAGCGTGAACAGGGGAAGGGCAGAGAGAGAGAGGGAGACACAGAATCTGAAGCAGGCTCCAGGCTCTGAGCCGTCAGCACAGAGTCCGACGCGGGGCTCGAACTCACGAACTGTGAAATTATGACCTGAGCCGAAGTCAGATGCTTAACCGACTGAGCCCCCCAGGCGCCTCTTTTGTTTTTTTAGGAAATTGCGTGCCTCCATACCACCCCGGCCCCATCTCCTTTTCCTGCGGGTTGGAATGCAGAGGTGACGATATGAATACGTTTTGGCCATGACCCAAAGATAACACCCTAGGGTAGGACCAAGCGATGAGCTAGGAAGGCCTTGAGTCCTGGGAACGCTCTGTACCTTGACCCGGGGGGTAGTTTCACCGGTGTGTACATAGATAAGAATGAATTGAGCTAGCCTTTGAATATTTCTGAACCGTATGACACAGAAGTTATGCCACAGTAAAAAAAGAGAGAGAGAGAGAGAGAGAGAGGGAGAGAGCCTGGTTCCCTGAATGACCTTACAGAGTAGACTTTGCCTCTGGACTGTTCCAAAGAAAACTAAACTCCTTTATGGTTTGGGCCATTGTATTTGGGGAGCTTTTGTTCTGGCCATTAGCCTGGCCTTGACTAATACATTGCTTACGTGTTGGGAATTTTTATTTTTATTTTGTCCCCATTATTTCCACAGAGCTTGGTGAATAGAAGGTGGTTGGCATCGGTTGAGCGAGCGCACGTGTTTGCACAGGGCTTCCGTCGGGTTATTGGGACACCCAGTAGGAAGAAGCTGGGGAAATGGCAAGGGTCACAACATGCCAGGGGGAAGGAACCCCCCGCCCCCTCGGCCACAGACCAAGTGGCCTTGAGTCTGCTCCTGCAGCTTCCCAGCCCCCACCCCAGGCACTTCCTTTCCGTGGGGTCTCTCTGCAACTTTAAGTTGCTTCCGGAAATGAGAAGCACTTTCTGAGGTGAAGCACTTTCTGAGGGAAGATGTCGGCTGCTCTGAGGTAGGCGGGGACGTTTGGTGGCGTCCTGCGGGAGAGTCCCGGGCGTGCTCACGGTCACCCGAGCTCCTCAGTGGTCAGGCTGGGCCTGTGGCCGTGGGGCAAGGGACAGGGGATGGCTCGGCGGTGGGCAGAGCCGGAACAGGGGCAGGGCTGTGAGCTGTCAGTGAGCCTGAGTTGTGGGGGAGGTTGGGGACCCAGGAGGAAGGCCTGCCCACCCTCCCCGCAGCCCCCAGGGGAGTGCTCCCTGACTGGCTTTGCAAACACCGGCTCCTGTGATCGCTGGCTGGGAGCTGGGAGTCGGAGAGGAAGGACACGGGGCGAGCGGCCCAGCTGGCAAGACTCGCCCTGAATAAGTGCCGCGATGCCAACGGTGCTCACGGCACTGTTTTATTTCCATCTACGAGCTGTCTGGCGCCTTTTCTACATGGTTGTACTTTCACAGACGTCCTGCACATAGGTACGGTTTCTAGGTGGGAAAGCCAACCGGAAGGGGCAGAGAAAGCGGCCCAAAGTCTGAGAGGGCAGGTCAGACCGCGCCGGGCGCGAGAACGCGGAGACCCGTCTGGTGGCACCGGTCCCACGGCAGCTGGGCCACCCTGGCTGGAGACCAGGCAGAAGGACTGTATTAGGACCTTCCCCAGGGTGCTGGCGGCATCCATCGGCCCCGAACTTGGGCCTTAGAGAGTGAGTCGTCATCCACCAAGGGGACCGGGGGTGGGAGTGGGGATCGTTCTAGACAGGGGGAGGGAAGGCCCAGAGGGGACGGGGCGTGACATTTTTGCTTGGTGCAACGAAAGCCTTGGGTGTGCGGGGCGTGAGGGAGCGGTGGGAGACGCCGCAGAGGCGGGCGCATGTCCTGTGGTGGCTCCCGAAGGCAGAGGTTCAGTCCTTGTCGGCTGACATCACTGCCCGTCCTTCACTGAACAGGAGCGAGCTTCTCTGCGGGACCTGCCGGCGGGCCTGCGGGACAGAGCGCCCTCCCTGGAGGGGCCCCCAGGCTGTGCGGACCCTGCTGGGCCCCTTATCCTGCGTCATTTCCCTGAGGTACCACCGATTAGTCGTGAAAACCCCCCTTTCCCAAAGTGCACTTCCGCGGAACACTTGTTTTGTTTTTTTTCTTTCTTTTTTTCTTTTCTTTTCTTTTCTTTTCTTTTTTTATTATAATAGCTTATTTTCAAATTGGTTTACATATAACACCCAGTGTTCATCCCAACACGTGCCCTCTTTAATATCCGTCACCCCCTCTCCCCCTCCCTCTGTTTTGTTTTTTTTTCCGAAGAAAAAAGTTCTGCGGTAAAATAAATTGAGATAGAGGGTTTATTTCCTCCTCCCTGGAAATCCTTGCCGGTTAGCTTATGAAACATCTCCGAGAAGTAAAGAATATTTGAAGTCTTGTCTGTGAGTTTCCCAGGCCCGCCGTAACGAAGGACCACAGTCCAGGGGGTTTAAAGCGACAGAAATGTATTCTCTCATCGTTCCGGAGGCTGGGCGTCCCGACGGAAGGTGCGGTGGGGCCGTGCTCCCTGTGAAACGCACAGGGGAGAATCCTCCCTTCCCTCCTCCAGCTTCTGGTGTCACTCGCAACGCCTGGCGTTCTTGGGCCTGACGCTCTAGCCCTTCAGTCTCTGCCTCATGGCTGGCGTCACATGGCCGTCTTCCCCTTCAGTGTGTCTGTCTCTCTTATCATAAGGACACCAGTCCTATGGGATCAGGGACCCCGCCGGCTCCCGCGTGGCCTCACCTTCACTAATTACATCTGCAGCAAACCTGTTTCCAAATGAGGTCAGATTCTGAGGTACTGGGGGTTGGGACATCCACGGCTCTTTTGGGGGGGACAGCATCACCCATGACACTTGGTTTAGCTCGGAATTTTCTAAGGACTTATCTTTACTCCTCAGAAACCCTTTTGAAGACGCCCCCCGGGTCTCCCTCAGAGCTGGCGGTGAGAGCAGTTGACTTTGGGACACGCTGCCTGGGGCGCCAGCAAGATGGAGCCAGCAGAGGGCTGAGGTGACGGCAGAGGACGCCTTCTGGGGCTGAAAGCGGAGTTCTGGTTCCTCCCTGAGGCCTGGGGGTGGGGACAGGGACGGTGCACAGGAGCCAGGAGGCTTTCGGGCCTGCCCTGGGGGGAAGGGGGCTTGAGGAATTTGGGTCCAGGCCACCTGTCTCCACTCCCCAGCCATCAGGGCAGAGAAGCTGCGGAAATGCAGCATCCGGGGTGTCCCGGCTCCTGTCACACCTGGGCCCGTGCCACCTCGCAGCCTCCAGGGGCCGATGCGGGCGGCGTTGGCACATCTCCTGAGCTAGTTTGTGGAAAGCGCTCGAAATAAACCCCAGGTCTATAAACAAGTCTCCTTCCTGCTCATCAATTTTCCCCTCAGTTGGGGTTGCAAGTACGTACCCAACGCCCACCCTGATTTGTTGCTTCCCGGGAGAAGATTCAGGAAAATTTACAATTTTCTCTGCGGCAAAAAAAAAAAGAGACAGAGATTCAAGTTCAGGGCTTGCCGCCGACCTGCTGTGTGACCTTTAGCGCGCGCTCAAACTCCAGCTCTGCGTTTATAAAACGGAAGCCATAACGCCACCGGCCCTGCTGGCCTCCCCGGGCTGTGGCGGGGGACGCGGGAGTGAATAATATTAACTCCCACCTTCCTCATCGCCAATTCTGTGCCAGGGACTATTATAGAAGCAGTGACTCTCAAAGTTCCTCCGTCAGGTGCAGTGCACGCAATGTACCATGCGAGTGCGTTATATACCTTTATTTATAGCTCTTTCTATACAAAAATATGGTACTTAGTCATGTATTAATCAGAAGAAATTAGCATAAAAATGTTTCCTTTCTCTCTTTTGAGGATAAACTTTTAGAAAGAAAAAATAAAAGGAAACATTCTCTGAATACGGTAATAAGAAGAACACATCTTTTTTTGAAAAGTTTTAAATGTTTATTTATTTATTATTTATTCTTGAGAGAGAGGGCATGAGTGGGAGAGGGGCAGAGAGAGAGGGAGATACAGAACCCGAAGCAGGCTCCAGGCTCTGAGCCGCCAGCACAGAGCCCGACGCGGGGCTCGAGCTCACAGACCTCGAGATCAAGACCTGAGTCGAAGTTGAACGTGTAGCCGACTGAGCCCCCCAGGCGCCCCGAACACATCTTTTAAGTCGGGTTTCTCGGGATTGTAGATGACCTATCCCAAAATCGGCGGTGCAGTTCTGGGAGAGTTGCCAAATACACGCAGTGGTGCCAACGTCATCTCAATCAGGATAGAGTATTTGCGTCATGCCCAAAGTTGACCGTGTCCCCTCGGAAGCCAGTCACGCCTCCCCGGCCCCAGCCCCTGGCGACCTCGAGTTGGATTTCTGCCCTTACAGTTTTGCCTTTTTCTAAACAACATATACGTGGGCTCATACAGTAGCTCTTCGACTCCTTCTATGGCCATACTTTCCTTTTGGAGAAATACCTTGAAAGCGGAATGACTGGATCGTACGGGGGAATGACTGGATCATACAGTCGGAGTACATGTGTAACATTTTGAGAAACTGTAGTGACTACCCACCAGCACGGAGAGTTCAATGGCTTTGTGTCTTTCTGAGTCCTTAACATTGTCAAGATATATGTATTTAATTTTAGCCATTCCTCCAGGTGTGTGGTGGTATCTCATTGTGGTTTCAATTTGTATTTCCATAATGACTAATGATGCTGAACATCTTCCTTTTTTTTTAATATTTATTTATTCTCGAGAGACAGAAACAGAACAAGCAGGGGAGGGGCAGAAAGTGAGGGAGACACAGAACCCGAAACATGCTCCAAGCTCCGAGCCGTTAGCCCAACGTGGGGCTCGAACCCTCGAACTGTGAGATCATGACCTAAGCTGAAGTCAGACGCTTAACCGACTAAGCCACCCAGGCGCCCTGATGATATTGAACATCTTTTCATGTGCTTACTTGCCATCCATGTTTCTTCTTCACTGAAGTGTCTGCTCAAATATTTTGCCCGATCTTGAAATTGGCTTGTTGTGTTGAATTTTGAGACTTTAGAAATATTTTGGAGACGGGTTGTCTTTTATAATACGGGCGTTTTGAAAATATTTTTTCTGTCTATGATTTGCTTTTTTTCATTTTCATTTTCTTAAGTGTCTTTGAAAGAGCAGTTTTCTTAATTTTGATAGAGTTCGATTTTTTCCTGTTTTGATTACTACTTTTTGTGTCTTATGCAGAAAAGAAATAAAAAAACCCTTAGCCTACTTCTCACTTCAGAAAGATTTTCTTTTATGTTTTCTTCTCAGAGTTTTATTGTTTTAGGGTTTACATTGAGGTCTATGATATATTTTGACATATATAATTTTTGTATATGGTGTGAGGTAGGGGCTGGGTTTTGAAAATTGTTTTGCATAGGGATAGCCAATCGTTCTCACACCATTTGTTGACAAAATGTATCTCTCTCTACAAATAATCTTTTCATCATCCGTGGACCATACGTGTAGGGTTCTGTTTCCGGATTCTCTCTTTTGTTCTATGGATCTTGGGGGCTTTTCTTTCACCAACACCACACTGTCCTGACTACTGCGGCTTTAGATTTCATTTTGAAATCAAATTACGTGATTCCCCCAACGTCGTTCTTATTTTTCACAGTTGTTAGACTCTTCATTTTTTTCCTTTGAAGCTCCAGACAAATTTTTGGTTGATGTCTACAAAAGAGCCTGTTGAGATTTGAATTTGTATCCCTTAGAATCTATAGATCAATTTTAGGAGAATTGAGATATTAATAAAGTTGAGTCGTCTTCTTTTTTTTTAATGTTTATTTTTGAGAGAGAGAGAGAGAGAGAGAGAGAGAGAGAGAATGTGAGTGGGAGAGGAGCGGAGAGAGAGGGAGACACAGCATCTGAAGCAGGCTCCAGGTTCTGAGCTGTCAGCACTGCTGACACGAGATCATGACCTGAGCCAAAGTCAGACGCTCAACCGACCGAGCCACCCAGGTGCCGCTACAATTGAGTCTTCTGATCCAGGAACGTGACATATCTACTTATTGAAGTCTTCTTTGATTTCACTTAGTGTTCTATGGTTTTCAGCATACAGAAAAGTTGAAAAACTTTATAACCAAATATTTCATACTTTTGGTTCTATTCTAAATATATTTATTTGTGTTCTATGTGAATATTTATGTATTCTCATTTCCAATAGTTCATTGCTAGTATATAGAAATACAGTTGACTTTTGTACACTGATCTTGTGTCCTGTGACCTGGCTAAGCTAGTGGCTTTTGGTGTGGATTCTTTATGGTTTTCTACATAGACAATCCTATCATCAATTTACTTTCTTTCCAATGTGTATCCCTTCCTCTCCTCCTCCCCCTCCTCCTCCTCCTCCTCTCCCACGTTTCCTCCTCACTGTAGTGGCTTCACCTCCCTGAATGTAAGTAGTGGCAGTGGACATCCCGCCCTGTTCCAAATCCTTGGGAGAATATATCTCGTCTTTCACCATTAAGTAGGATGTTTACTGTAAGCTCCTTGTGGATGCCCTTTATCAGATTGAGGCATCTCTTCATTTCCTGGTTTGATGATTTATTTATTTGCTTTCACAACTTTTTTTTAATGACTTTTAAACACTTTTATTTTTAATTTTTTTGGGAAAGTTTAATTGGCTTTATTAAGGGATTCATGAATTGAGCAGCATCCCAATCTAGCAAGTATTGGGGAGCTTGTAAGACTTTTCTTAAAGACCAGTTTTAGGATTATAACTGAATTGAGAAGAAGGGGGGCACCTGGGGGGCTCAGTCAGTGAAGCGTCTGACTCCTGATTTGGGCTCAGGTTCATGGGTTTGAGCCCCACATTGGGCTGCACGCTGACAGCGTGGAACCTGCTTGGGATTCTCTCTCTCTCTCTCTCTCTCTCTTCTTCTCTCTCACTGTCCCTCCCTCACTTGTGCATGTGCACTCTCTCTTTTAAAAATAAATAAACTTTAAAAAAATAAATTGAGAAGGCATGGAGACTTCCCATACAATCTCTGCTCCCGCATGCATTCAGCCTCCTCCGTTCTCAACGCCGCTCAGCAGAATAGAATTCCTTCTTCCCAAGGAAGAACCTACACTGACATATTATAATCCCCTGAAGCTTCATAGTTTCTCTTAGGATTTGCTCTTGGCGTTGTACATTCTATGGGTTTGGACGAGCGTCTAGTAACATATATCCATTTTAAAAACTATATTTTAAAGGCAAAATCCTAAAAATCCTCTATTTTCCGCTGATTCCTCTCTCCCCCCTCACCCCTGGCCACCACTGATCTTTTCATTGTCTCTATTGTTTGGCTTTTTCCAGAATGTCATATAGTTGGAATGGTACAGTGTGTGACCTTTGCAGTTTGACTTCTTTCACTTAGCCATGTACATTTCGGGCCCCTCCGCGTCTTTTCGTGGCTTGACAGCTCATTTCTTTTTAATGTTGATGAACCACAGTCTATTCATCCACTCACCTACTCAACAGCGTCTTGATTGCTTCCAAGCTTTGGCAATTATGAATAAAGATGCTGTAAACATCCACGTGCAGGTTTTATGTGGACATGTGTTCTCGATTCCCTCGGGTAAATACCAGGGAGCACAATTCCTGGATCCTGGGGAAGAATATGTCTAGTTTGTGCTGCCAAAGTGTCTTCCAAAGTGACATTGCAGATTGCATTCCCAGGAGTAAGAATAAAAATTCCTGTTTCTCCACATCCTTACGAGACTTTGATATTGTTAGCGTGTTGGATTTTGATCATTCTAATTGGTGTAGGGATATCCCATTATGGTTTTAATTTATAATTCTTTAGTAAGACATGATGTTAAGAATCTTTTGTTTTATTATTTTTTTAACTTTTTTTTTTTAACACTTATTCATTTTTTGAGAGACAGAGACACAGCGTGAGCGGGGGCAGGGACAGAGAGAGAGGGAGACACAGAATCGGAAGCAGGCTCCAGGCGCAGAGCCCGACACGGGGCTCGAACTCACGAACTGTGAGATTATGACCTGAGCCGAAGTCAGATGCTTAACCGACTGAGCCACCCAGGCGCCCCTAAGAATCTTTTCTTATGCTTATTTGCCACCTGTATAACTTCTTTGGTGAACCGTTTGTTCAGGTCTTTTGCCCACAACTTTTTATGGACCCCGGATATGCTTGGGAGGCACCGCTGAGTGTTCTTTCCTGCCCAGCGACCTGCTGTGAGAGTCAGAGACTAGAGGAGGCCTGGGTGGGGGCGGGGGTGATGCAGGGACTGTGTTGTGTGTGGCCTGCCTGCACGAGAAGCCCATGGATCCCAGGCTGTGATGCCCAAGGACCGGTGTCTACCTCCTCCTTCTTGAGCACCCGGTGTGGCTCGAGCCGCCCTCACACACAGGTATCCTACAGGGTACACAGGGAAGACAAGGGGAAAGGGAAGAACCTGAATGTGACTAAATATCCAGAAGAATCAAAGGTTAAAATCAGAAGTGACTCAGTGGAGTTAAATTTGAATTTTTCCCCACTGTCATCAACAGAAAAGACTGGCGAGCAGATCAAGACGTTGGTAGGGCCACACTCTCTCTGAAAGTGCGAGGGACGATGTATTCCAGGCCTCTCTCTCAGCCTCTGGCAGCCTCAGGTGTTCCTTGCCTTCTAGGTGCATGATTCCAATCCTCTGTCTTCATAGGATCTTCTCCTCGTGTCTCTTCGCATGGCCCTTCCTCTGTGTGTGTCTGTCTCTGTCCGAATTTCCATCTTCTATAAGGACCCCACACTTGTTGGATTATGGACCACCCCAGTGACCTCACTTTCACTTGGTAAAATCTGTGAAGATCTATTTCTCTTTTTAAAAAATATTTAGTTATTTATTGGGAGAGCACGATTGGGGGAGGGGCAGAGAGGGAGACAGAGGATCTGAAGCGGGCTCTGTGCTGAGTGGCTGACGGCAGTGAGCCCGATGTGGGGCTCGAACCCACAAACCGTGAGATCATGACCTGAGCTGAAGTCAGATGCTCAACTCTGCGCCCCACCCAGGCGCCCCAGCAATGACCTATTTCTGACTCAGGTTCCCTTCTAAGATACTGGGAGGAGGGACTTCAACCTACCTTATTTGGGGGATGGAAGTGGATCCCCGGCCTCCACATCCTGTGGAATTAGGGCTCTCGGGACACTCTTGGGCTGCTGGACACATCAGATCCTCAGGAGTCCAACCGCGCTGTCAGTGCACAGCACGTGACCGTCAAAAGCGACAGCTGTGAAACCGTAAGGCCTCCTGGCCTTGGGAGCCTGAGTCCTGGTGTGCCATGTAGTGACTGGGTAGCCTTGGGCAAGTCCTGTCACCTGCTGCCCTTATTTCCATTACCTGCAAAACTAGGATAATTATCTGTCTTAGTCTGCTTGGGCCGCCATAACAGTACTGTAGACTCGGGGGCTTAACCGACAGAAGTGTGTTTCCTCACGGTTGTGGAGACTGGAAGTCCAAGATCGAGGTGCCGCTGGTTTGGTTTGTGCTGAGCGTTCTCTCCCTGGCTTGCGGACTGCCACCTTCCTGCTGTCTCCTCGCATTTGCGGGGAGAGAGCGAGCGAACTCTTGGGTGTCTGGTCTTACGAGGGTACTAATTCTTAGGATCAAGACCCTACCTTTATGATCTCATTTAAGCTTAATGACTTCCTTAGAAGCCCCTTCCCCAAAGACAGCCACACTGGAAGTTAGGACTTCACGTATGAATCCGTGGTAGACGGGATGCAACCGTTCAGCTACGGCACCCCTCCTGCAGTATCATTAAGAGGGTTGAAGTAGATGCCGAAGGTTACTGTGAGCACAAGGCCTTGAGGAAACTGATAAAAGAGCACTACCTTCCCGGGATTGTCTACAGGATAGAAGAGTATTTCTCCCTCATGGGGTTGTATCTTTGCAGTGGGTGAGCCCCATAGCCTAAAAAATACATGGGATTGCTGAGAAAGGAACACAGCAATAGAGCCACCAGAAGCTGCAGAGGCTACTGACTCGGGAAATACCAAAAGGACCTCACTTAATGAAACTCTTACTGACGCCCACTGTGCATCTGGGGACACACGGCTATGACCCTGGAGAGCAGGGAAGCAGAGTGCTTTGGGCAAGAGAATGACATTCTTAGGCAAGGCGCGGAAGGTCTTTCCCGATCCCATCAAGAATGGTTGTATCGCCCTCTCCACTTTCCGTCCCGTGGGCCAATATTAGGCTCAAGGTTGTCATCTAATGGGAAGGGGAATGGGAACAGACGTTTATTGAGTACCTGCTGTGTGCTCAGAGATTTCACACACATGATGGTTTCCAGTTCATGTACCTGACTTGGAAGTTTGCTGGTGAGACCTCTGAGGCTTAAGAAGACAAAGCTCCCCGAGTGGTAGAGCTGGGCCTTGCACCTGGGTCTGTCCGACCTCACGGTGCTTTGGAGGCGGGGGTCCAGCCACAGTTTTAAGCAGATCGCTCTTTGAGGGTTACCTGAGTTATGTCCTTGTGGGTGGATAATATAAGGTCCTTGATGGCAGGGGTCTCATCAGATCTATTTACACCTTCTCCTCAACGCACCCAGCACAGTACGAGGAGCGTGGGGGGGGGGGCG
>PITB01035072.1:0-12609 GCA_004024585.1 Paradoxurus hermaphroditus | reverse complement strand
GTGGGAGGCGCGGCTCTCCCGGGGTGGGTGGGGGAGACGGGTGGGAAGGCAGCCATGGGCACGGCCTGGGCGGTGATGGGAGCGGAGGGCCAGCGATCCCGTGGGCGCGCACGGCCCCTCTCTCGCTCGCTCCGTCTCTCCTCGCCTCTTTCTGCCTCCTGATCGCTGCCTCTTTCTCTTTTTTCTCGTTCTTGAGTCTCTGCTTCAGCTTGGTCTGCCTCTCTCCTCCTCCTCCCCTTCCCCCCCGCCCACCCAGTACGAGTGTGCCCGGTAGCCGGCATCCGCTGGCCCGGGCTGTGTTCACGACTCTGTTCTAAGCTCTCTCGCCGTATGAGCTCCATCCTCACGGAGATATTGCCTGTGGATCCCGAAGGGACTTACTCGCTTCTGGATCCGGGACGCCTGCGTGGGGGTTTCCTGGAATTCCAGCCCATCAGGGTTTCCTAATGGTAACGACAGCGGTGGTGATAAGCATAATTGTGCTCGGTGCTTTTGTGTGTTACCCCCAGCAAGCCTCAGAGCACCCCGGGGAAGTATATGTTGTTACTCCCACTTTGCAGATGAGGAAACTGAGGCTCAGAGAGGTCACACGGCTTGGTCAAGGTCACGCAGTTGGGAAGTCAGGGCACGGGGCTGGAAATCAGGTCTTTCTGAAGGTGGCTTCTCTGAGCTTCCACGGACGGAGCCTGGAGACTCAGGGCTGCCTCCGGTCCACAAAACACCCCTCCCTGGGGGCCCGGCCTCAGAGGCCAGCTCCGTGGCCACGTCAGGCTCCACGTCATTTCTCTACATCTCTCCCCCGCGCTCTCCCCGCTTCCGAAAATCTCTCTGCGTGTTTTCTCTCTTACCTCTGGCTCTCTCGTCTTCCCTCCCCTCTCTGTGTTCCTCTTCATCGCCAGTCGTCTGCCCCTCCCCCGTCTCTGGCCTGTTTGCAACCCCCATGGACACTACCTGGTCCTTTCGGGGACCCCCTGAGACTCAAAGGTGATGCCCCCGCCCCCAGCTATGGGAAATCATGTCTCTCAGCAAAGACACTTCCTCCCTAAACCGACATTCATCAAAAAACAGAAAGGTGTCATTCTTGGAAATCGAACTGGCTCATAGACATTCTAGAAAGTTCAGAAATTAAAAGTTCATTTCTGAAGTGCGTAACCCTATAAAACCAGGGTTGTGAAATGTTTCAAGAAGGGAAGTGGCCACGTGGAGAAGTGCACCATTCCTGTTTTCTCTCTGACCTCCCAGAAGGACGTTCGGGCCAGAAAGGTACCAGAAACCACCGGTCATCTCGTCCACGGTCGTTCACCAGTGAAGAGGGTCTTAGGTCACATCGGTGCCCAGCAAAGCGCCAAGAATTACAGCTGACTTTTCCGTCAAGACGGTAGCTCTTGACTCAGAGTCGGTCTGAAATAAAAATGGCAAACGCAAGATTATAATACTTTGATCATCACCCACACATAATTTCTTCTGTAATAAATACCTAATGTGGGAAGCCTATATTTTTTGAGCTGTCCCTTCTTTTCTGAGAACCACTCATTCAGTCCCTTATCCTGTAAGAAGTAAGCCCTTGGCAGCCATGTTGGTGTCCTGTGACTCCGCCCTCTGTGCTGATTGGACCAGAGGTGACCACCTGACCGAAAATGCACCAATCAGATCTGTCCTGGGAGTTTAGGCTACAGAATCCGATTTTTTTTTTCATTTTTCATTTTTTAAGACATAATGTGTTACATAAAATAGCACTGCCGTTTTTAAATTAGGTGAATCGCACATGCTGACTGAATAGAGAAAAAGTTAGGTTGTACATAGAAATAGAAGGAAGACATAAAAATGTTCTGGAATCCCATTACCCTGTGTCAGCCAGGTTTGGTGACCATCCCTTTATGCGTCGCTTAATGTGTACGCTCCCACACATATATCTAATTTCATATAAATCTAATTTTAAAGGTATGGGCTGATATCACGCATGCAGATTTTATCCTGGGCAGTTTTTTTCTTCTAATGATTTCTCTCCTTCCTTCTTCCTCTTCCTCCCTCTCTCCTCACTTCCTTCCTGCCTTTTGCTTGCTTCCCGCCCCCTTATCCCCACCCAGATCTAACCTCAGGGATCACTTCCTAATCTGCTGTGTTTCATCCTTCTGTGCTGCATCCCGTCCCCGAGTGACCTTCAATGGCAAAAGGGACTTGCAGGTGTAGGAAGGCAGGGCCTTGATTGGAGGAGATGATTTTGGATTATTTGGGTCAGCGGCATGTAATCACAGGGGTCATTATGAGAGGGAAGCAGGAGGGCCAGAGGAAGGGGAGAAGGCAAGATAAAGATGTAAAGAGCCATCCGGGTGGTGTGGCTGTGTGTCGGCAAATGCCAAGGCGGCCTCTAGAAGCTGGAAGAGACAAGGAACAGACGCCCCCTGTAGCCTCCAGAGGGGCTAGCCTTGCTGACGTCTTGATTTCAGCCCCGTGGGACTGATTCTCGACTTCTGACCTCCAGAATTATAGGAGGATAAACTGGTATTGTTTTCCATCCCACCGTTTGAGGTGATTTTTTTTGCAGCGATAACAGGGAGGTCATACGGGAGTTCCGAGATTGGGGCACTGCTGTAAAAACACACCTAAAATCGTGGAAGTAACTTTACCATTGGGAGGGGTTCAGAGGCTGGACGAATTTTGAGGTGGGTGATAGAAAAAGCCTCGATTGCCTCTGACAGACCGTCGGTAGAAATAAAAGGAACGCGCTTCCGGGGGCTCTGAAGGACACGAGGAACATGTTTGCAGAAAGTGGAGGAGAGGGGGTCCTTGTTCTCTGGGGGCAGAAAGCTTAGCCAAATTGTGTCCCACAGCCACGAGGGAAGTAGCATCTGCAGGTGATGAACTTGGCTATGAAGCTGCCTCCGCAGGGCGTGGGCAACACAACGTGGTTTTCTTCCCAACGTTATAGGAAAATTGGGGAGGAAAGAGATAAATTCAGGGCAGCACCGAGAAGCAAAACAGGAACCAGAGCTTAATGGTTTGGGAAACTCTCAGCCTACCCAGATTGCAAACGGTGCAAAACTCTGGAGAGTCACCGTCAGGAAGCCAAGTGTGTGAGTCGTCCCTGCTTTGCTAGTGCTTTAGAAGGAACAAAGGGTCACAGAGGGCGGTCACACAGAGGGCTCTTTCAAGGGATTAGATGTGTGACTTGTTGATCCCTTTGGCCATTTGGGCGGAAGCGGTGATAGAGACGAGATTGCCTGGGAAGGACTTGCAGAGAAGCCTCTGGTCTAAGGGAGCGAGTCTCTGTGACGTACATGGGAAACCCACAAGGTTTTTGAGAATGTTCTATCGGTAGAAACCCTGCCAGCTGGGACTGAACGGGACAGAGGGGACAAAATGAAAGGAGGCTGTCAGACCCTCAGCTTTCTCCAGGAAAAAACATAGGCTGATTCAGAGACCACACTGAGGGCCCAGGTGGCAACAGTTGGAAATCGAGACACCTTCCGGACCCCGTCCATGCTCTCGCCACCACATTAAATGATCCGTCGCTAACTAAGGACGAGGAAACTCAGGACGCTTGCACCAAGAAAATGTTTGTCGTTGTCTACCTGAAATTCCAATTTAATTGGTTATCTTGCAATTTTATTTGCTGACTCTCGTAACTACCTACCCAGAAGATTCTGTTACCCAGGGAGACAGGGAGGCCCCCGGGGTGGACGATGTCCTTTCAAGTTGGAAAAATTCAAAGCTCGAACTTTCACGGACAGTAAAGGGGGGGCTGGGGTTTCTATGGCCACACTCCGGTCTGGGTGGATTTTCTCACCACTTTCACGGGTAAATCAAGGCATGATGCGCTCAGACACCCCGGAGGAGTGAGGGCCCGGTAACTGCGAGCGTCCGGGCTCCGATACTCCGATTAGGGTCTCTCTGGCTCACCACCCCGCGCAATACGTCCTTCTGCTAAATGTAACGTGCTTCTGCCTGCCACAAGCACAACCATTGTTGTTTGCAATTTGTAGATGCTTAATTTATTTGCTGTTGATCTGAACCCCACCAGGCCAGGGAAGGGGCCAAACTTCTATCTCAATGCAACACCCAGGGGATGAGAAATACCCAATGCTTATGCACAGAATAAAATACAGGACGCGGTTCTGGGGCAGCGGCGGGTCAATTTCTTGCTTTGTGTCTCTGAAATGTGTAAGCCGATCCGTGTTTGCTACTCCAAGGGTGGTCCGTGGACCAGCCCTCCCCCCCCACCCCCGACGTCGCCGGGGAGCCTGGTATAAATGCGGAGTCTCGGGCTCCGCCTCGGCCCTCCTGCGGCCACCGAATCCAGTTCACCACCTCCTAGTGGGTGGTTTCATCCGAGCCTCTGGGGTGCAGTCTCCTCAGCTAAAAACAATAAGAGGTAAGAAAGCCATTTACTGCCTCTTTCTAGCGCTGCCGCCCGTATCAGGCAGGGAACGGGCTGGACGGTGCAAACTTGAATACGCTGTTCGCAGGGGGCATCGTTCTCAAATGAGCGGTGAGGGGAGTATGAACTAGCACCCCGCTTCCCCGCAGCCCAGCTCACCCTCTTCCTCTCTGTTTCTCTGCTCCCGAGTTCCCAGTCCCCAAATAAAACCCAGCTTCCCCTTCTGGCTCGGCCCCGCCCTTCCTGTCTAGGTGTTTGTCAGTTTGTGTGGCTCGAGACAAGCTTTTGCACGCGTCTGAAGGAGGTCGGGGTGGGGGACGGCTGGGGGACGCGGGGGACAGATGCAGACAGGCTCAAGTCCCCTGCGCTCAGGTTTTGTCTCGATGCAGACTTGATCAAACACGCGATCCCCCGCCCCCAGCCGGGGATGCGGGGACAGCGAAAGGAAGGACCATTTTTCTCTCTACGGAGCCACCAGCGTCCCACTCCCTTCTGCACGGGGGCCTCGCGGGGATCGCGAGCGATTGCAGATGGACGTCCAAGTCCGGAGCCCGCCTTTCCCATCCCGAGGTGTGCGAGGGAGCGAGCTAATGTCTCTTTGTGTTTTCGGCAGGCCGGGCTGTGCGCTGGGAGCCTTACGAACATTTTTATGGGGTGACGGGGGGATACAGTGAAACATGGAGTTAACGCATTTCCCGAAATCGAAAATCCCATCAACTGTAGCCTTGTCCCTCTTGATATAAAATCACGGCCACACTCAGTGCGCCAGTCAGCTGCTTCCTGGCTCCTCAGGAGGTGGTCGGAGGGCTGGCGGCATCCGCCGTCACCGGAGAACTTGGGAGAAACGCCAGCCCCGCCCCACACCTACCGAGTCAGAATCGGCAGGTTAAAAGGATGCCCGGGCACCGTGCGCACATGACAAAGCCTGTCTTGATCTCGGAATCATTCAAATATGGGTGCGAATATTCAGGATCAAGGATGTAGGGAGGCTTCCATTTCAGATAACGCAACGGAGGCTCAGAGAGGCACAGTGACTTGTCCAAGGTCACACAGTTTGTAGATGACCGCGCCACAATTACAGCTCAGGTCTCCGAGGGCCAGGCTGTCGGCAGCTTGAAACGAGGCTGTTGGGAGCGGCAGCGACAGAAGAAGAGATGGCCACCTCAGCCCTGTCTCCCTCCCCTGCCCTGTGACTCTACTCCACCCCTCAGATGACGGATGTCATTGTCACCAGTGGTAATCAATACTCGGTTTTTGATGTCAGCTCAAGATAGTTACCAAAGACCAAGTGTGTTTTTCCTGTCACTTTGAGAGACTGACCTTGGCCATTAGAGGCCTGGCTGCGAATATTTCCAGGCTCAGAGAAAGTTCTGGAAGGTTTAGTGTTGAGGGTATCGATGCGCGTATTGTAATGATCAGGTACCGGTGACCGTCTGCACGGAAGGGCTCTCCGCGTGCCGTCCAGCTCTCATTTCCGCGTCACCCCCTCCTTCCCGGACCCCTCCCGGCACATAACACGTCTTCCTTCGAAGTCACTTGTCATCGGTTAAGATGATCTTGTTTGTCCGTTGGCTTGCTTATGACCTTGTTCCGGCGGGCATGTCGGCCCCGTGAGGGATCCTGTCTGCGTAGTTCAACCCTGGATCCCTCTAGAGAGCGCCTGGCACACGGAGGTGTCTAGAGGTGTTTTTTTAAGTCAGCGAAGGAAGGAAGGAACGAAGGAATGAAGGCACGCACCGCTCAGGTGGACGGGCGGGCGGCGGAAGGATGGACAGAGGGGCGGCTGCACAATCCGATGTTGGGCAGCGGGAGGGTTTGGGAAGCGCTTGCTTTTCTTTTTTAAGTTTATTTATTTATTTATTTTTGAGAGAGAGAGAGAGAGAGAGCGCACACAAGTGGGGAAGGGGCAGAGACAGAGAGGGAGACACAGAATCCAAAGCAGGCTCCAGGCTCTGAGCTGTCAGCACGGAGCCCGAGGCGGGGCTCGAACCCACGGGCTGTGAGATCAAAACCTGAGCCGAAGTCAGATGCTTAACCGACTGAGCCCCCCCAGGCGCCCCACGGGCTTGCTTTTCTTTCCTACGCTTTGAGCCATCAAAGGAAGGTCTCCGACGAAAACCACTTTAAAACATCATTCCCATCAGAACTGAAAGAAGACACAATTCATTATGAAAGAAGAAAATTTAAAGAGAGAGAGAGAGAGAAGCATTTGTCTGGCGACAGTGGCTCTCAGCTTCAAGCAGATGCGGATGTGTAGAGAGCCAAAACAAGATGATTATCAACCCCCCTCCCTTGCCTTGTTCTTTTGTTTCTCTCCCTTATTATGGGGGGGGCGCTGAAATCAAGCCTTCTTCTAGACTCTTGATGGCCTGGAGGCAGCCCCTGGCGAGCGGCCGTGAGGTCCTCTCCCTCGGAACTCGCTGGCCCGTACGGTGCCTTTGCAGGCATGGGGCAAAGGCTCACCTTCTTCTGGGGGGCGCATGGCCTTGGGCCGCGGGACCCCCAGGCATCTCCTTGGCTGGGACCTTTGCACAGGCGCCAATCTGCGCAGCTCTGTGTGGTGGCCGCCCCTGACGCCCCGTGACTCGTTTGTCTCAGTCCCCGAGGCTGTGAGCTGCCTGCGGCTTTATGGCACGTCACGAGTCCCAACCTGATCTCCGCAGGTTATGCTCTGGCCATTCCCTGAACAGAAGCCCAGCAGGCGGGGGGCAGGGGAGTCGGCTGAGCCTCCCCCGCGGCCGACAGGGGAAACTGGCAAGGGGCTCCCTCAGCCCAGTTCTCTCCCCCTCCTCCCTGCTGCCCACCCCTCCCCCCGAAACTAATTGCTATAGTCCCCCGCGATGACACCCCAAACTCCCCGTGATGCGGGCTCCACCAGGTGGCGGTCTGCAAGATGAGACGCAGCCCCCTTCCCTCTGCTCTGCAGACAGGTGAGGCCGGAGGGGCCGGCGAGCATCCCTGCTCACCTGCCGGTCCTTCTTAAGACAGTGACCGGGACCCGGGCCTTCGGGGGCAGGGCGGAGACCGCGACCCGGAGGTGAGAAGCGCCAACGTGGCAACTAGAAAGAAGCGGACTCATATCTACCGCGCCCGACTGGGAGCCGTGAGTTCAGGGAAGCGACGAGACCTCCCAGAATGTCTGTCTCTTCTTCTGTGAAAGGAGAGGTTAGTCGGGGGCAAGGACGGGCAGGCGACCTCACCCAGCAACCAGGACACGCGTGGCCACAAGACCGAGGAACCAGAGAATTTCAGGAGGGAGAGAGGCCGGGGCGTTCCTCCTGGCGTGAGCAGCGGGGTCGGTCTGGTCGTCGGAGGTCGGAAGTGCCTTTGGGCAATGTGTCACCCCCCACGGTCCCCTGACGGGAAGGAGCCGGGAATTCGGGGTTTGGATGAAGGGCCCGTGTGTCCTGCTCTCAGCAAACGCTCTGGGGCCCTGGGGCCGGGTACTTTCGACTCCGCGGCCACTGCCGAATGCCCTGCTCGAGAAACGCCTCCGAGAGCAGCGGCGGGGACGAGATCAAAGCGCGGGCACGTGCTTTCTAAGCTGCAGAGCGAATTGGAGGGCCCATCGTCCTGCTGGAAGCTACGAGTTCCTGCCCCTGCCTGGCCCCCGTCACCTGCAGGGCGCCCCATCCCGGTGGCGTGGATAACGCTGAGGCTGGGGCGCAGGGAGCAGGGGCAGGGGGAGCTGCCCAGCTCCAGCCCCCCACGCCGCGGTCCCCGGGGTCCCGTGCGCCCTCCGTCCCGGCCCGCGCCCGCCTGGGCCTCCACACTGGCGTCTCTCAAAATCTTCGCAGGGAGGCCCCGTTGTCCCCGCGTGGCCTCGGGGTTTTTCCACCCGGCAGGTCCCCGCCCCTCCCCAACCACACCCACCGAATCGCCGCCTCCTCCGGGGATGCGGCCCGGGAACCTGCATTTTAACAAGCTCTCTGAAGGATCCCGATGCTCTGTGGCGAATAAGAAATACTGGGTGAAGGGGAAGAGAAGTAAAAATGAGATTAAAACAGAGAGGGAGACAGACCCTAAAAGAGTCTTGAATACACAGAACAAACCGAGGGTTGCTGGAGAGGAGGGGTGTGGGGGGAGGGGCCAGATGGGTGACAGCGCGAGGAAGGACGCTCGCTGGGGTGAGCGCTGGGGGTCGTATGGAAGTGATGAATCATTGGGTTCTACTCCTGAAATCAGTACTACGCTGTACGCTAACTAACATGAATTTAAATAAATTAATTTAAAAAAAAAAAGGGAGGAAGGAAGAAACACGGGTCAGTCCCTGAGCCCCTGTCCGCGGCAACCCTGCCCCGGCGTCTGGGGCAGAGCAGGGCCCCAGCACATGCTCGTTGAAGGAAGTGACACCTTCACAGCCTCAGTGTCCTCAGCTGTGAAATGGGAGGCGTGACGCCCCCCCCCACCGCCTCGCCCGTTGCCCTTTGAGGCAGTTTAGCAAACAGCCGTCCCGAGGACGAGGTGAGGCAAGGGGTGAGAAGTCTAAACACAGAATGACAACAGAGGTGGAAGGAACAGAGGAACCTGTGTGCGCGTGCACGAGAGAGAGAGAGAGAGAGAGAGAGAGAGAGAGAGAGACAGGCAGGCTCCATGTTACTAAGCATCAAGGAGGCCAAGCAGGGGGCCCGAGACGCGCGGGGTGCCCTCCGCTCCCTGACCTCGGAACGATGACTGTCTCCGTGGGGAAGGAGGCCACCTGCCTCGGTTTGGAGTCTCCCCAAAGCAGACCAGGGACCGAGACTCGGGCACCGGCGGTTTATTCGAAGGCAGGAGGAAGTCGGGGAACAGGACAGACAGTGAGAGAAACGGTGACACCCGTGTCCAAGAGCGGGCTCCTGCTGTGAGCAGCCGAGGGTCCCCGGGGGGGGGGGGACCTCGGAGGAGCCAGGCAGCCCCCGCCTCGGAACCCGGCCTCCGGGGGGGACACCGGAGCCGGGGTCTTTCTTTCTCCACCCGCCGCCGTCTTTCACTGCTGGGAGGCCGGCCCCTCCCAGCTGCCCCGTGTGCCCTGGAGAGAGCCCGCGGGCCGCAGGGCGGGGGGGTCATGGGTGCTGGGTGGGGTGGCGGCCCCTGGCAGCTCACGGCATGACCGCCGAGGCCAGCCGTCCTTGGAGACCACCCCAGCCCACACACATCCCTTCCCCTTCCCCTTCTTCCCTGTAAACAGAGGCAACGATTTGAATCCTTCTGACGGCATTAGATGCCACGTGCCGAACGAAACCGTAGGGACGGAGGGGCGGAGGGAGGAGGCGAGGGAGGGATAGATATTAGCAGACACCTCCTGGGCCCATAATGCTTTCCTACCCACTGTCTCATTAAAACCATCACGAGGCATTCACGTGCACGCGGGAGGTAACATCGTCCGTGGTTTTTGAAAGGCGAGGAAACCGAGGCCCAGAAGAGGTGACTTACCCACTGTCACACGGCTAACAAGGGGCCAGCCGCTGGACTCCAAAACACGCGTTCTGCCCTCGTCATCCCACGGCCCTCCTTGACCTCCGCCTGCTCTGCGGGTAAGTGCCACAGTCGTCAGCTAGATCCCGGAAACTCAGAGCCTGCCCCGAACGCCAGCTGCATCGCGTCTAAAACTTGTTATAAATGCAGGCTTAGGGGCGCCTGGGGGGCTCAGTCGGTTAAGCGGCCGACTTCAGCTCAGGTCATGATCTCACGGTCTGTAAGTTCGAGCCCTGCGTCGGGCTCTGTGCTGACGGCTCAGAGCCTGGAGCCTGCTTCAGATTCTGTGTCTCCCTGTCTCTGTGCCCTTCCCCTGCTCATACTCTGTCTCTCTCTCTCAAAAATAAATAAACATTAAAAAATTAAATCTTAAGAAATGCAGGCTTGGGGCGCCCGGGACGCACCTTCGGGTAAGCATCTGACTCTTGGTTTCAGCTCGGGTCGTGATCTCAGGGTCGGTGAGATCGAGCCCCACATCGGGCTCCGCGCTGTCGGCCCAGAGCCTGCTGGGGATGCTCTCCCTCTGCCTCTCTCTGCCATCCACCCCCTCTCTGTCTCTATCTTTCTCAAAATAAATAAAATGTTTAAAAAATGCAGAGTCTGAGGGCCCCCGGTCTGCAGAATCAGAAGCGGCATTTTAAGGGCATCCCCAGGGCACCTGCGTGCTTGTTAAAAGTCGCAAGCAAGGTGCTAAATAATCCTCGTGGACAGGAGGGTGCCTCCCTGTTGTTTTCCTTGCGTTCCGGGAGGGAGAGCATTTTCTTAGTCGGCCGCAAATGCTAACAAGGCAAAGCAAGTAACGGCGCCTCGCAGTCACAGACTGATTCCACACGGCCGGCGTGGAGGCTCTCTGGCTGGCGGGGAACCAGAAAAATGTGTGTGCCTGGACGCAGCAGGCAGGGACCGCGCCTGTGGGCTCGGTCACGTATCGGCTGTCTATTGGGCACCGGCGCCGTGCGACGCATTGCACGGGGCGTAGATTTGCGAGTCTGCCCGGCGGTGACCCGAATTCAGAGCCGGGTAGAGTGCCGAGGGCACCGGGGAGATCGATAAGCAATTATAATTACTATGACCATTAATAATAAATGCTACACAGCTCAGACAAGGAAGCGGTGACGGAGTGCGCGCCCGCCCCGGAGCCCAGGCCTGGGCGTGCCGGGGAGCCGACCCGGGGTCGCCTGGCTTCAGCCCCGGGCCACCGGACAGCGCCTCTCTGCACGGACGGGGCCGGGCTGGGGCTCCGCCGGCCGTCTCTGCCCCTGCCTGCTTGCTCGCAGCCTCCAGGGGTGGGCGAGGGGCAGCCGGGGGCCCAGGAGGAAAGCAGGTGTTTCTGGGGGGTTGAATGGAGGTCAGGAGAGATCGCTGGGGCTTGGCTGTTTATGCGGTGACTCCGGAAGATTCTGGGAGACGGTCCAGCTCGGCGGACCTCACTCCCGCCTTGCCCCGGGCGGGGCTCTCTGCTCGTTCCCCCGTCCGCAGCCCTTCGCACGCCCTCTCAGCGGGCACGGCTCGCCTTGAACGCGTGGATGGCAAAGGGACGGTGCGGTCCAACGGTCAGGGATACGGCTCAGCAGCCGGACAGCCCAGCTTCAGCACCGAGGAGCTGTGTGCCCTCAGACGAGTCACCCAACCTCTCTGTCCACTCGTTTGCGAGATGGCACTAACAGTAGCACTCATCCCGTGGGGCTTGTGAGATTAAAACACGTGTATGGTGCCGGGCACCCAGCCACCGCGCAACTTACTAAAGTTTTTTTGTTGCGATTTACTTTCCCGTGTCTCGGTCACCACCGGAAGCCTGGTGTCCGCCACGGAGACGGGCGCTTTACACGCGGGCGAAGCCGGCGACTCTACGAATCATCACGGCCGGCACTTACTCACGGCTCGCTCCTGCCCAGGAATGTTCGAAGCATCCGTGCGCACCTGGTAACTAGTCCATCTTCGCCCCGATTCTTGGAGGAAAGGACTACTATTGTTTCCATTTAACGGAAGCGGAAGGTGGGCCAGGGAGGTTAATTTCCTTGCCCGGGGTCGTGCGGTTGGCAAGGGGTCGGGCTGGAATTTGAACCCAGCCAGTCTGGGTCCAGAGCCCACGCTCCCAGCCGCTGCATGGCACTGCCTCTGGAATGAATGAGGCCAGAAGGAAGGAAGGGACAAAGGGACAAAGGGAGGGACGGGGAGGGGGAGGAGGGAAGGAGGAAGAGGGGAGGGAAGGAAGGAAAGGAGGGAGGGGGCTTGGACTTCTCTCTCGCCCATTCCACAGACGGGGTAGCGTGAGGCACCTCCAGGGTCACGCTGCTGATACCAGAGGCAGGACTCAAGGCCAGAAGGGCCCCCTGGGCACAAGCTCTGTCCTTTGGGGCCCCGAGCTGGCGTCTGGCTGTATCAGAATGACGAGACTGTTCTCGAAGACTGAGGCAGAAGTGCTGGGGAAATTCCTGTTTTCGGCTCTACGGGCATTTATTGAGTGCCTCTGTGTGCCCGGCCCCATGGGGGTTTCCTGCCGGTGAAGGTCGTGCTCACCTTCCCTCTGGCTTCTGGACCCTGGGCCCGTCTGTAGGGCCGAGCCGTGGCGATTTAGGAGCGGACAAAGTGCAGAGAGAACACGGAGAGACGCTCTGGCTCCGTGCCTAACGGGAAGGGGCAGGGAGGGCAGGCCTGCCACGCGGCCAGAGGAAGCGAAGCCGAATTGCAGTGAACCCCACCGGGGATGGCCGCGCAGACCCGCGGGGAGGAGGGGCCGCGGCTGTGAGCGGTCCGCCCGACGCTCGTGCCCA
>PITB01035071.1:0-12606 GCA_004024585.1 Paradoxurus hermaphroditus | reverse complement strand
GAGAAGAACCACACTTGCTGGTGTTAGAACAAGGACATTAATGGTGGATCCGGGCGCCAGATGTGTGTTGTGATTTACCACAATCCCTGAAAGGTTGCTGCTACATGATCACACAAACTTTCTCTGGGGCAGGCTAACACCCAGCCATAGTATCTGGGCTTCTGCAGCTGCATGAATGTGTGAACATTCCAGAGTTCAGGCTGGCATCCGGCCTTTGCTTGCTGAGACCCTCCCCCAGAGGATCTGAACGGATTAAGGGGCAAAGGGCCCTTAGAAGTGAAAGGTTTGGAAATACAGCTCCATATGAGACAAATTCTGGAGGTGGTGTCCCCAGGAGACTGTTGGCTTGCTTGTGGACAGGGTACAAATGGGGAGCAGCCTGAGGCCTGAGACAAAGAAGAGGTGCTTGATCGTTGGTGTGAGGAGCAAAGATTTCTGATACTAGAGATTAGGCGCTGGGTGTCACCATTTTCACCGCTCCCACTCATGGGCATACCCACCTGCATGCACCTTGGCAGTCCACCCCAGTAAGCTAATCAGCGCCACCTAGTGGGGAATGGAGTCATAATGCCAAGACTTGTCCGACTGCATCAACCTCTCCAGCAGAACACCACAAGTCTCTCTGCCTGCTTAGTTTATGGACTATAAAGTGATACATAGTGTGATGTCTAGGGAAAACTGGATGTAATTTCAATCGTCTTTCATTCTATTTGCTGGTCCATATATTCAATCTTTTTTCTTTTCTTTTCATTTCTTATTCTTGAATACAGAAACAGAAAAATGTATTTTTATTTTTTGTTGTTATAAAATAGGATTTATATAATTTTTAATACATATTTTTTTGGAAAATTTTTTTCACTTTGCTTTCTTGCTTTCATTTTTTTCTATTTTATTGTATTTATTAAAAAAAATTTCAAACTTTTTCCTATTTTTTATCCGTTTCTTTGTATTCTACCCCCTATTCGAGCCTCTTTCAATGACAGGAATAAAACACACTTGGACTCTAGCATCCTTTATTTAATTTTTTATGTTCTTTTTAAGCTTTTATTCTAATGTTTACTTTTATTAAGTTCCTCCAAAATGATTAAACCAAAAAATTCACCCCAAGGAAAGAACGCGAAAAAAATGACAGCCAATATTTTTACAATATAGATACAAGCAAGATGTGTGTACAGAATTTAGAATCATGTTAATAAGAATATTAGCTGGGTTGGAAAACTATATTGAATTCCGTTCTGTGGAGATCAATGAAGTAAAATATAGTCAAGAAAAAGTTAAATATGCTGTAACTGAGATGCGATCTCAAGTGGATACCAGAGCAGCAAGAATGGATGAAGAAGAGCAACAAATGAGCAACACAAAGGAAAAATTTATGGAGGATACTGAGGCAGTAAATAATAGGGAAACAAAGGCAAAAAAGCAGGATATAACTTTTAGAGAACTCCATGATTCATCAAAAAGAAATAACATCTGAATCACAGGGGTTCCAGGAGATGAAGCCAAAGAAAAAGGGGAAGAAGGGTTCTGTGAGCAAATCAGACTGGGAAACTCTCCTAACTTGGGGAAAGACGCCAACATAAAAATCGGAAGCACAGAGAAATCCCACTAGATTCAACAAAAACTGAACATCAACAAGGTATATCATAGTAAAACTGAAAAAATACACAGCCAAGGAAAGAATAATGAAAGCAGCAAGGGAAAATAAGTCCTTATCCTATAAAGGAAGACAGATCAGCTTTGAGGCAGACCTATGCACAGAAACTTGGCAGGCGAGAAGACTGACCAGAGATATGCAACGTGATGAGTCAGAAAATATGTACCCAAGAATTCTTTATCCAGCTAGACTGTCATTAAAATTGCAGGAGAGATAATAAGTTTCCCAGACAAAAACTAAAGGTGTTTGTGACTTCTAAACTAGCCTGCAAGAAATTTTAAGGGAGACTCTCTGAAAGGAGAAAAGACAAAACAAAACAAAATTGTTCAAAAGCAATAAAGACTGGAAAGGACCAGAGAACACAACCAGAAACTCCAACTCGAAAGTAACATAGTGGCAATAAGTTCATATCTTTCAGTACTGGCTCTAAATATTGATGGACTAAACGCTCAATTAAAAGACATAAGGTAACAGAATGGATAAGAAACATCTATATGCTATTAACAAGAGTCTCCTTTTTGACCTAAAGACATCTTCAGATTGAAAATAAGGAAAGGAGAACCATCTGTCGGGCTAATGGCCACCAAGAGAGCCAGAGTAGCCATACTTATATCAGGCAATCTAGATTTTAAAATAAAGACTGTAGCAAGAGATGAAGAAATGTATTATTATATCATATTTAAGGGCTTATTTACTAACACCTAACAATGCTAAACAATTATGGAACAGAGTGGTAACACCCAAATATATAAATCAATTAATCACGAACATACAAAAACTAATTGATAATAATACCATAATAGTAGGGGACTTCAATACTCACTTACAGCAATGGACAGAGCATGTAAGCAGAAATTGCATAAGGAAACAATGTCTTTAAAGGATACACTGGACCAGATGAACTTAACAGATACATTGAGAACAGTTCGTCCTAAAGCAGCAGAATGCACATTCTTCTCAGGTGACATGGAACATTCTCCAGAAGCAATCACAAATTGGAACACAAATCAGCCCTCAACAAGAACAAAAGATTGACATATTTTCAGACTTCAACGCTATGAAGCTCATAATCAATCATAAGACAAAGCCTGAAACAACAACGAATACTTGGAGATTAGAGAACATCCTACTAAGAAAGAATGGGTTAACCAGTTGGTTAAAGAGAATATTAAAAAGTACATGGAAGGCAATGAAAATCATAATACCCCAGGCCAAAACCTTTGGGACGCAGCAAAGGCAGTCATAAGATGAAAGTATACAGCAATCCAGGCCTTCCTAAAGATGGAGCACGGATGGAAGAAAGTCTCAGATACAACCTAACTTACACCTTAAAGATCTGGAAAAAGAACAGCAAATAACCCCAAAACTAACAGAAGACAGGATATAATAACGATTGGAGCAGAAATGAATGCTACCAAATTAAAAAAAAATTAGAACAGGGCAATGAAATCAAGAGCTGGGTCTTTGGAAGAATTATCAAAATCCCTAAACCCTGCCAGAGTCCAGCTCCGGAGAGTCCAGGGTTCCATGAAGGATGGACGGTATCGGTGAAAGGAATGTGGACGGAGGTCTGAGACAAAGGAGGGGTGTTTGATCACCAGTCAGTGAGTCTGCCAAGTTCCTGTGCCATAGTAGGGACCTAGGTGAAGCCATTTCCACCTCTCCCCCATCTGTATGAGGCACACTGATCCGCCCCTCTAAGCTAAGCAGTGCCACCTAGTGGAGAAGGGAGCTGTCACACAGAGCACTGTCCCACTGCCCCCTCCAAGCACATTCCCTAGAAGATCAGCACAAGTCCTTCCACCTCCCTGGTGTAGGGAATACAGAGAGAATCATAGTTTAGTTCATGGGGAAAAGGATGTAACCTCATTTGGGCTTCCGTCTGTTTGCTGGTTCGTTTATTCTGTTTTTCTGGTTCTGGTTTTGTTTAACTTGTTTTTTTCCCCTTTTTTTTCTTGGATACAGAGAGAGAAAGAAATATTTTTGTTTTATCTTTTTTAAATTAAAATTTTTTATTATTTTTTACATTATTTTTATTTAAAAATTTTTAAATTCTATTTCATTTTCTTTATTTTATTTTATTCTATCAGTATAGAATCTTTCCATTTTAAAAATATTTCTTATCCTTTTTTCTTATCTTTGTATTTTCTCCTTTCTATTGAGCTTCATTGAACAAGCATTCCAATACACACCTAGGATCCAACTTTCTTTATTTGATTTTTATTTAGTTTTTAATTTTAATTTTTTTAACTTTATTAATATTTTGTCCTCTGAAATGAGAAAATGAAGGATTTCACCCCAAACTGAAAAAGAGAAATAGATGACAGGAGATTATTCTACACAGATATAGCAACATGTCTGATCTAAAATTTAGAACCAAGGCAATTATAATATTGCTAGAGTTCAAAAATGCATAGAATCCTTTCCTGTGGATATAAGATATGTAAAATCTAGTCAGGATGAAATTTAAAATGCTATAATTGAGATGCAATCTGGAATGATTACCACAATGGCACGGATGGATGGAGCAGATAGCAAATCAATGATACAGAAAATGAAGTTCAGGAGAAGAATGAAGTAGAAAAAAAGAGGGAAAGAAAGGCAAAAGACCATAATAGAAGACTTAAGGAAGAAAGTAACATATTAAAAAGGAATAACACCTGAATCATTGGAGTCACATAAGATTAAGAGAGAAAAGGGGAAAGAAGGTTTATGTGATAAACTTTTAGTGGAAATATTTCATAATCTGGGGAAGGGCCCAGACATTAAAATCCAAAGAGCCATCCAGAATCTACTAGCTTCAACAAAGCTGATCACCACCAAGGTATTTCGTACTTAAATTCACAAAATATAGTGACAAGGAAAGAATGCTGAAAGCCACAATGTAAAAAGAGTCCTTAACCTATAAGGGAAGGTAGATCAGGTTCACAACAGACCTGTCCACAGAAACTTGTCAGGCCAGAAAGGAGTGGAAATATCAGAAAAACATACCATTAAGAATTGTTTATCTAGCAAGGCTGTCATTCGAAATAGAAGGAGAGATAAAGACTTACCCAGAAAAACCAAATGGAAAGGAGTTTATGACCACTAAATCAGCCCTGCGAGAAATTTTAAGGGGGACTCTTTGAGTGGAGAAAAGACAAAACAAAACAAAAAATACCAAAAGCAGCAAAGACTATAAAGGATTAGAGAATATCACCAGAAACACCAACTGTACAGGCAATCCAATGGCACTCAATTCATATCTTTCAGTACTCACTCTAAATTTCCATGGACTAAACGTTCCAATAAAAAGAGGATAAGAAAACAAGACACATCTCCACGTTGCTTACAGGAGACTTATTTTAGACCTAAATACACCTGCAGATGGTAAGTAAGCAAATGTAGAACCATCTATCATGCTAATGGTCGACAAAAGAAACCCAGAGTAGACATACTTAAATCATACAATCTATGTTATAAAATAGAGACTGTAACAAGAGATGAAGAAAGGCATAATACCACAATTGTTAGATCCACCAAGAGGATCTAACAATTGTAAATATTTATGCCCTCAATGTGATTCACCCAAATATATAAATCAAATACACAAACATACAGAAACTCGTTGAAAATAATACCATAATAGTGGGGGACTTCAACCCCCCACTTATAGCAATGGACAGATCATGGAAGCAGGAAATCCACAAGGAAGCAGTGTCTTTGAATGACACACTGGACTGCATGGACTTAAGAGATATTTCCAGAACATTCCATCCTAAATCAGCAGAGTACACACTCTTCTCTAGTGCTGCTGGAAATTCTCCAGAATAGATCACATACTAGGTAAAATACTAGCTCTCATCAAGAACAAAAAGATCAAGAACATACCTAGTATGTTTTCAGACCACAATGCTGTGACACTGGAAATCAACTGGAAGAAAAAATTCTGGAAAGACCGAATACATGGAAATTAAAGAACATCCAAAGAAGAAAAAGAATATGGGTTGGAAAGCATGGATATTGAATCAAGGTGACTATCACATTTTAGAATTCAGTATAATTTTTAAAAATTTCCTCCTGTTTCAAAGTTGACATTTTGATGTGAATATTAAAGTAAAGATCAATCACAAATGCCAATGTTACATTCTCAATATGTCTTTTAGTGATATAAATAGGGACCATTTCCTTAAACCTTATTACAACTCATTATCACACTATTCACAAAGAAAACATGTTTTCTCCCTGAAGTGTCCTGAAACACACGGATAAGCTGTACTTTGTTTCTTCTCCACCTGCTGGCTAAGAGGAGTGCATCTCAAAATACTATCGTTTGACATAAATGAACAAACCTATTAAACCCCAAATATCATTCTTTAATATTATTCGTGCTAATAGTTTTCTGTAAGTTATGAGGATAAATTGCTTAAAATGTTAAAAAAGTAAATGTGAAGAGACATATTTGTTTGTAAACATTTAGAAAATTTATTCTTTTCAAGGCAGGGAGAATTTGCAGGACACAATAATCAAGGTGCTCTAGAGGAAGATGGCCCTTAACCCACTAATGCTTCTGAAAGATGACCCTGAGATTCCTGAGACCCCGGGGTGACCTGTGCACCCCTTCAGTCCAGCCCCTCCTGTGTCCCTGCATGGAGGTTTGTGATGGGGTCACACTGAATTTCATTCACTGTGTCTCTCACATAGTAACACATGGTCAGTTCCCAAATGGTCACTGAGCTCATCTGCAAGGACACTTGTTTCTTGAATGTGGCTCTAGAGATGGACATGTATTCTTATGGTCAGGGCGGTAGTATGTGCTGTATACGATACTATGATATGTGAACCATCCTCTGCACCCCCTTTCCTGGGGTCAGTGGATCCTATTCCACCAGAAATAACTGGTTGAGTTGGAGAATCCAGAGACAATACTTCAGAGGGGCAGGGGTGTGATCAAATCACCAGTTGGGCCTACCCCCTGCAGCTGCACCTGGAACAGGACATCTGGTGACAAGGAGACTCAGCCTGGGTCGGTCTCCAGCAGTCATAAACATCCCTTTGGTCCCACATCTGACACCTGAGACCCTCACCTTTGGCAGCTGTCACAAGACACAGAGAAGGCCTTTGAATCTCCTCTGTTTGTAGAACACAGCTCTGCCTTCCCCAGAGACCTCACCCATGTAAGGAGAAAACTGTGGGCTCCCACTGCCAAGATGGATTTTTACCCTAGATCTTTTTTTAGTTATTTTATTTAAATTTATGTCAGTTAACATACAGTGTCATCTTGGCTTCAGGAGTAGACCCAGAGATTCATCACTTACCAGGAAGATCCAGCACTCATCCTAATAGGTGCCCTCCTTAATGCCCATCCCCCATTTAGCCCATCCTCCACCCACCCCCCCCCTCCAGCAACCATCAGCCTGTTGTATTTTAGATATCCTTATGGTTTACCTCCCTCTCTCGTTTTTATCTTATATGTCCTTTCCTTCTGCTACGCTCTGACTACATTTACTACATAGTACATGTTTCCACTGCCAATAGACGTCTGATGGATAGAGAGTAGATAGATGATGTATGAATACATGATAGATAGACAGATAGATTGATAGATTGATAGATACACACATACATACATACATACATACACACAAATCTAATACATAGATAATTTTATCTTATTTTAAAAGACACTAGAGAGGATTTCATTTTGAAACACATTGAATGAAACTACCTACAATTGCCAACATTTAAAAAATCATATTTTCATCCTGGAAAGAATACTTTGGTGCCAACTTTGGCATATGTGAAGTAATTTTGACTTCAATCTTTCCTTAATAAGTACAGCTTCCACATTGGCTAGCAGATGCAGCCTAGTGTTTCCTCCTCACTCCAGGGCTTGTTGCTTCTAATTCCTGGTAATCCCAGAGTCTCTCTTCCCAGGGAGTCCTGAGCTCTGGGGTGTACAGAGACAAGAGAGACCTCTGTCCTGGGTGTAGACCAATATCCTTGATCCAAACATTTACAGCTCCTTTCAGGCTCTTGCTCAAAGGCCCTTCTTCCCACCAGGCTGTGACCCTGCATCCACCATCTCTCGTCCTCCTTCTGGTCACTTTTGTTCATGTCCTGAAGATTTACCAACTGTTATCTGAGCTTTTATCAGATATCCTCATAATAATTTACAGGGAAGAAAGGAAATGCCTAGATAAAACATCACAGACTGTCTCCTCATTGCCTTGATCATTCTCATGAAGTTATCACCCTGCATCCCATATCGGCCCCCTGACCTCAGAGTCTTACCTTAGAAGCTGTCATTTTCATGAACTGAAGAAAATCTTTCCCCCCTCCATTATCGATCCTTGTCATCTACACATTCTACATGGTCATAGAACAGCCTCCCAGCTAAGAAGGAACACAATACAGAGTGCTGAGACACAAGTATTCCTGGATATCATTTTAGTATATTTTATCTAGTGATCAAGCCAATGAGATATTTACAGAAGTACCTTAAATATAGAAAACTGGACCTTATTTTAGTGTAAGATTCTATGAGTTTAGATGAACACCTACAGCCATGGGAAGTCACCAAAATGAAGCTACAGGACAACCGAGTAACCACAAGTCAAAGAAATGCAGCATTCTCAGGTCTGTCCAAAGCTCTGTCCTTCCCACACCAGTTTCCCGTGCATTTCGTTTTGGAGACTCCATCTGGCATAGACAGGTTCATGCAGTGTGTGACCTTGGGCAGTGGTGTCTCCCCTGGTGACAATGAAATTGAGATGCATCCATGTTCATGCATGTGTTGGCTTTTGCTTCTATTGTCTGCAGTTATGATATCAATGGCCATCCATTCCTTTGTTGGAAGAAAGCTTTGTGGCTTCCATGGTGTAGTAACTACAAAGAAAGTTATAAAGATGTGTGTAATGTTTTCAGTTTACCTTCTCGGTCCAACATGAGGGAGTTGCTGTGACCCACACAAATGAGATTCTGGCATCTACCTAAGAATCTTTGGTCAGATTGAATTCATGTTCAATAATACCATGAAGGAAGTGTTAATGCAATGGAATTTTGGGAAAAATAAAGGTCATGTGTGTGTGTGTGTGTGTGTGTGTGTGTGTTTGTGTGCACCCACGCCTATCCACTTATGGGAGCTGGTTTGCCATCAAAGGAGTGAAAATATTACATAATGAACAAAAACATTATCCTTTATCACTCACTTCTACATGCATGATCCTCAGTCAAAGAAAGTCTGCAGACATGTTGTCCCTTTCCCTCCACACACCAGCACTGCTGTCCCCTCCTCAGGGTTTCTGACCCTTTCAAGAGGTGTATTCTCACACTGTGCCTCTTACACAGTAATACACGGATGTGTCCCCAGGGTTCAGTTCCCTGATCTATAGACAGGCTGTGTTGACACACATGTGCATGGAGAAAACATATCAACCTGAGAAGCCCTTTGCATTTTTGGATTATCATTGTAGGCGTTAATCCATCCCATGTATGAGACGCTCTTTCCTGGTGTGTGTAGGACCAGTTTATGGTACAGACGGTGAAGATGTATCATCGTGATTCACAGGAGACCTTCACTGACACCCCAGGCTCCCTCACCTCAGCTCCAGGCTGCTTCAGCTGCACCTGGGAGGCACACCTGTAGAGAGGGGACACGACTGGATAAAGTCTTCCTTGACTGGTCCTGGTCCACTCCTCCGTCCAGAGACTGAAGTGTCTCTTTTGTACAGACACTGCCACCAGGTACGGGATTCTCCAGCTCTGGTCCAATGGTGAGGGGCTGTGCTCTCCATGTCTCCTCTAAGGGATGGAGCTGTGTAGTGATGCTCCTGGGCACAGACACATCCATGCCTACCCTAGTTCACCACAGCTAATATTAATGAGACAGAGAATTTCATCGTGAAGACCTGATCCATCTAGAAAAGGGGCAGGGATGTGTGACAGGAACGTAGCTCACTGAGACCCAGATGGCCAATGTTCTTTAAAAAAGTTTTTTTTAAAACATGTGTTCTTTTTAGAGAGACAGTGTAAGTGGGGGAGGGGCAGGGAGAGGGTAACACAGAATCCGATGCAGGCTCCAGGCCCAGAGCTGTGAACACAGAGCCCGATGCAGGGCGCAAACTCACTGTGAGATCGTGACCTGAGCTGAAGTCATTTGCTTAACCTACTGAGCCACTCAGGCGCCCTCAGGTGGTCAAGTTATAATTCGGGGCTTTTCATTTTCTGTACCTACCATGGGGCCGGGTGGAAGAGGTCTTTCTCAAACCTGGTGTACAAGGGAACTAATCCCATCATAAGGCTGTCTCCTCCTGACATAAGTGCTTTGCAAAGACGCCACCTCCTCGTCCCATCACCTTAGGATTAAGTATCCACGTGGGGAAATGGAGGACACACATATTGCACTGACATCAGTAACTGAAGGATCAGTTAGTTATTCCCTGCATTTAGAAGCCTAATTTAATCAATACCTCAAAGTAAAAATTCTCATCAATACAACAGAAACTTCTGATCTTTTCATGCATACAGGGAACACAAGACATTCAGAGCACACTGGTGACCTTGGAGAGGGGACGTCTTCCACCTGAGACACTGGGTAAGACCTCGGCCCATTTCTGTTATTTCATTATGCTTGCTTACATGGATCATTATTCTTGTTTTCCAAGGCTTCAGATGGTTTCTACTTAGAAAGACCATTTCTCTCTTTTTCTCAGTTTTTATCCATGTTTTGCGGATTAGTCATCACTCTCTGACCTTGGGTTGTTGCCTGCCAGCACCAGGACCTCTTTTGTCCCCCTTCTCCTCTCCCCACACACGGGAAATCGAGCAGGAAACCATGGGTTCTCCCTCCTTTGATTTCAGTGGGAGACTGACTCCACACAAGCCCCTCCCTCCAACCCCCTCCCCAGGGAGATACAACCACACCCTCAGGCAGTGTGACTTCCTGGCCCCATCCAAGCATTTATGACTTGGAAAAGGACCTGCTCTGCTCTCAACAGACACAATGATGAAGGTGATGAAGTTTATGTAGTCTTGTGTGTGTGTGTGTGTGTGTGTGTGTGTGTGTGAGATCTTCAGTCTCGACATCAAGGTCACATCCTGTCAATGGTCTCAGTGCTTTCCCCTGCTGTCAACTACACTTGATGCTGACAGAATGGTTCAGACAATTACCACACAGGGCATCGGTCTTGTTTTCTTTGGAGGCCTCTGTAGCCTCATGTCCAGCTTGCCCTTCCTGCTGCTTCTAGCAAGCTTGCACATTGAGCTGGGTGGCCTGTGATGCAGTGAGTGCATCTGGAACTCCTGTAATGCTTCATGCGACAGGCATCAGGATATGTCTAATTCGTTTCTATTTACCGTCAGGAGTAAGCAGTGTAAGCAATTGTTTCTTTTGTGTGACTGTTAGTATATTTTTCTTATAACAAGTTTCTAGGACAGAGACTGTATAGGTAACCCAAAATCTTGTGTCTGGAGAAGTTCCCTGGGGGAAAATGCTGTATGGAGAGGAAGCCCCAGACCCTGACAGGAAACCTGCCTATAACCTCCATCTGCACCCGCTCCTGGGAATACAAACCAGAACTGTGCATAGTGTGCGCCCCCTGGTGGTGCTGATCCCCTTCTGCAGGGAGGTTTGTGTCTGGGCTCACACTGACGGCCCCTCACTGTGTCCTTCGCACAGAAATACACGGCCGTGTCCTCGGCTCTCAGGCTGTTCATCTGCAGGTCCACCGTGTTCTTGGCGTTGTCCCTGGAGATGGTGAATCGGCCCTTCACGGAGTCGGCGTAGTATGTACTTCTTCCATTATAGCTAATATATGAGACCCACTCCAGCGCCTTCCCTGGAGCCTGCCGGACCCAGTTCATGCTGTAGTCACCAAAGTTGAATCCAGAGCCTTTACAGGTGAGTCTCAGGGACCCCCCAGGCTTCACCAGGCCTCCCCCAGACTCCACCAGCTGCACCTCACACTGGACACCTGCAGACACAAGACATCCTGGTCAGGAAACTGTCACACATCCACTGCTTCTGTCAGTCATATCCACTCACACACTCAGTGTCTCTTGTTCTCCGTGAATTACCTTTTAAAACAGCAACAAGGAAAACCCAGCCAAGCACAAACTCCATGGCGAGCTGTCTGTGTTCTGTCCTGATCACAGAACGGGAACACCTGGGACTCCCGGGGCTGGGGCTCCTCTCCCAGCTGCAGGGTCGGGGCTGGGCTGGTTTAATAGGCACAGGGAGGGCCCCATTTGCATATCCTCTGACTATATATCAATCCCCAGACTCAGATTTGGTCATTTAAAAGTGAATGACGGAGTTCAGGAGGCCTGTCTAGATCTGTGTGTGTAGATGGCGCTGTGACAATATGAGGAATTCTAATCTGTGAACAGTTATAATTACAGGCACATGTGCTTTTTACATGTCTTTCATCAACATAGGTCCTTTTCACAGTACAAGCATTTTACATACTTCTCCAAGTTTAGTCGAAAATACTTTGTTCTGTGCCATTTTAAATTGTATAATTTTGTTATTTCTTTTGCATATATTTTCCTTTTTTAAAATTATCATTATATACGAAGAGTTTATTTTAGAAATCACATATTATTAAAACTAACAGAGAAGTTCTAAGTTTCAGTTATTCACGGTCTGAAAGCTAGGGTGTTATTGGGACAGTGCAGGACATGCTGACGCCAATTCTATGTAATATTCCTGGCATTCTTACCAGTTCAAATATTAATGTGACTTTTATAAGAAAAAAATGTTCTATTTTGGAAACACACAAAAGTACCTAGATCTTGTAGACAGAAGTCCTGAAACCTCAGATCCATGGCTGAGAGTATTCCAGAAATTGGAAAAAGTAGGCGTTATTATTTCAATTCAGAAAGAGTTAAAAAGACTCAGTGGAACTTAAGTCAGGAAGGCAGTGTGGTCACTCTAGCGCACGTGCCAGAGCAGAGGGCTGTATTAACGCTCA
>PITB01035070.1:0-12473 GCA_004024585.1 Paradoxurus hermaphroditus | reverse complement strand
GGGGGGGGGGGTGGGGACCACCATCCTCCATTCAAGACACGTGAGTCAAGACCTTCCCGGTGACCTTCCTACCGGGGAGGAGCCCCTGCTGACTCAGCCTTTGTTCCCCTCGTCCTGCTGCGGGTGGCTTCCCTCCCTGGGGCCTGACCCGTGGAGTTCGGTCCTGCCGAATAGCAGGGCTTGGGCTGCTTCTTGCTGGAAACTTTTGCTCCTGGACGGCAGAGGCACTTCCAGATTGGGGTTGGCGGTTCTTCTTCAGCGCTGACAGGATGGAGGAAGGTGCGTGGAAAAGACTGAGCTCAAGTCAACGGTCCGATATGTAAGCTTACACAGAGGCACAACACACCAACCGCTTTATGTTCGTCGTCAGGGCTGCTATGTACGGTTGCCCAGATCGTGCACTGCACAATCCTAGAGGATGCCATTTATAGTTTAGGGAGTGGCTATTTCCATGATTCCATTTTTCTTCATGATATAAGGCTCAAGGAAGCCATTTTTTTTCCCAGATGAGGAAATTGAGGCGCAAAGGGGTTGTGTGATATTCCCTAGACAAGATAAGTAAGGAAGGAACGAGGGTCCTGCTGTCCAATGAAGCCCTGGTGTTGCCACATCAGGATACGACCCTGAAGGTGACGGCCCGGAATACGTATTTAGGAGGCACCCTTCTCGGGCCCCATCTTTATCCGCTCCTTGAACCCTTACGCATCCTGACGAGGTGGCAAGCGATCGTCTGCTCCGTTCTCCACAGAGGAAGCCGAGGCAGAGGGCGGACTGGAAGCAGCTTGCCCGGGGACATTTAGGAAGCAGAGCTGAGGGTATTTGAAGGCACCGGGCTGGGTGCTCAAAGCCCGTGATGTCACCCATCGTCATGACCCCATTCCTGGTTCCCTGGCCCTATGTGGTTTCTTTCCCCTTCCAAACTGGTGATTCCATTCGTCTGAGAGAGCCCGGGGGTGGAACACAAATTCCGTCCCTGACCACACTCGTCCCCCTCCACAACGGCAGGGACCCCTGAGCAGAGATTTCCGGGGGCCATGGGGAGACCGCATCATCCA
Organism: Paradoxurus hermaphroditus; assembly: GCA_004024585.1. Taxonomy (NCBI): domain Eukaryota; kingdom Metazoa; phylum Chordata; class Mammalia; order Carnivora; family Viverridae; genus Paradoxurus; species Paradoxurus hermaphroditus. Next base: position 11,418 of record PITB01035070.1, on the reverse strand, counting down.
TCCGCATCCATCCACCATCCATCCCTCCACCATCCACATCCATCCAGCACCCCTCTCCTGCGCTATCCGGAGGCGGCAGACGGCACCCCCCTCTCTCCTCTTCCCTTCAAGGGGGGGTCCTGGGGACCCTGCCCCGGGCCCACCTGGACTTGTCGGCCGTGTGTGAAACAGAGGGTGCCCTCGCCTCGCCACGGAAGTCCTCTAGCTGCTCTTTTCCTTTTTCTGTTTCTTATCAGCAGTTTCAGCCAACCCGGTGTGACGTGACCAGGGTCGCTTCTGAACTGCCCGTGGGTAGTTGTCGTGGCGGACATTAGCCTTGCTCCTGTGTTTTCAGGGACAGAGAAGTGCCTTCTTAAGAAGACGGGAGGACTCCCGGGGAGCAGGAGGACTCCCGGGGAGCGGCAGGCTGCCGTCCTCCTGGCGGTTCCCGGGAGAGGGACGGGGCGGGTGGTTCCCGTGCCGGGACTTGGATTTAGCTCTCAAAACAGAAGAGGTGGCCGAGCCTGCGAGGTCGGGCCCGTTGCCCGGTGAGCGGGGACAGGCAAGCCCAGAACTCCACTCCGGAGGCCGCGCTAGAGCCGCCCGCGTGCAGTTTGCTCCCCCGCCGGCCACGGGCTTCAAACCCGTGGGACTTTTGAATCTTTCGAGTTAGATTTGCGAGCTCGTGCCTCTGCCTCACTCACCAGGCGGAGCCCATTGCCGGAGGTCAATCCAACGGGGCCCGAAGCACACGAAGAGAGTCCCTGAACTTGGCAGTGCTCTGGGGGTGCTTAAGGCTCCCTCGTTGGTCAAGGTCGGTGGGCCTTCCCAGCCGCAAGGCCGAGCCGCGTCACGCCGTCTGATTCAAGAGCGAGTGTTAGGGACGCCTGGGTGGCTCAGTCAGTTAAGCGGCCGACTTCGGCTCAGGTCATGATCTCGCGGTCCGTGAGTTCAAGCCCCGCATCGGGCTCTGTGCTGACAGCTCAGAGCCTGGAGCCTGCTTTGGGTTCTGTGTCTCCCCCTTCTCTCTGCCCCTCCCCCACTCATGCTCTGTCTCTCTGTCTCAAAAATAAATAAACATTTAAAAAAAAAAAAGGGCAGAATGGCGAAAGGCAGTGTGTGTCCAAGCCTGGTCTGAGAACGCCCGGAGGGCCCCTGAGGCCCTTTCAGGGGGGTCCGCAAAGTCAGGACTATTTTCCTGATAATTCTGAGCTGTCGTTCGCCCTTTCCTCACCGACGGGGCACCAACGGTGATCTCACGGTTTGCGAGTTCAAGCCCCGAAAAGGAGGCTGCTTGGGATTCTCTCTCTCCCTTTCCCGTTCCCCCTTCCCTGCTCGAGCTCTCTCTCTCTCACAGTAAATAAACAAACATTAAAAACAACAACAGCACAGAAAGAGAGAGTATCAGGGAGCAAAGCCCTTGAGGTGGGGAAAATGCATGAACGCGGTGATTTCTTGACCCTCGAGATGGCCGCTTTAATATGTTCCGTCACTGTCACCGAGTGCACGAAGTGTTCCTCCTCCAGACTGAAATACAGTAACTGTCTTAAGGAGAGTCTTTGCACAGTAGTTTGAGTTGTGCGCTGACCTAACTGAACACCGAAACAAAACAAAACAAAACAACCTAACAGAGAAATTACGGTTCTTCCGACTTGAGTCCTGGCAGCCAGTGAATGAAACGTGCCTGTCACTTCAAGGATAGTAATGGAGAGTATTTGTTGCCAGTGATAAAATTCAAGCTTTCGGATGCCTGGAACAGCGTGAGTGTCCGATAAATGCTGTCTGTCCCTTTCCCTCCCTCCCTCCCTCCCTCCCTTCCCTTCCCTTCACGGTGGAGATTAGCTCCCCCGCCCCACATGGCAGGTCCTCTGAGAATTTAGTGTGACCAGGGGGAGGAGGTGTCAGTTAGGGCACAGCGTAAATTGCTGGAAGACCAGTGTCCCCAAGTACAGCGACTTAGACAAGACAGAAGGCCCTTCCGCGTGCGTCCCACACCAGATGGGGAGCCGTCTGGGAGGGAGGGCAGGTGCTCCGGCCCACCGGCAGAGGGAAGGACACTCTGAAGGGCGGGCACACGTCTCCTCTGCTCACGTCCCCGTCACGCGTGGCCACACCTAGCTGCAAGGGAGGCTGGAAAATGGAGGCTCTCGCGGTGTAGCCGTTCTACTTATAAAGCAAATACGGACAGAGATCCTAGGGGCAGGGTTAGCCGCGCTTCTGCCCCGGAGGGCGTGGCGCAGGAGGGGAGACGCCAACGTGGGGAGGGCAAGAGGCGGCACCTAGAGGCTCTCTCCTTCAAAGAGGGTCTCAGGAGAAAGTCCGGAGAGGCTTCCACGGGGCACCCCGCCTGCCTGCCCCTCGACACTCCACCTGACTCCCTACTCCAGCCGACCGCCCCGTGCCTTCTCCCGTGTGACCTCGAAAGGCACTGGGAAAGGGGTTAAGCCCACAGTCAAAGGGAAGAGCAAACAGAAAGCTGTAGCTGACGGCAGCTACCTCCAGAGGACAGGTCATCCCTTCCTGTCTCACTTAGAGATCCCTCGAGAGCCTTTTGGCGATCGGGGCAAAAATCCCGCTCACACCTGCTTATGCAATTAAGGGGGACTTTATTGGCTTATACACCCAACGGTTTCGTATTTTTAGGCGAGGTCGCTCTCAACACGCCACTCCCGGTATCGCTTTCTAGACCACTTGAGGTGTCTTGCTGACAAGCGGCAGCCCCAGGTGCCGACTCACCCGAGCCGTTTGGGCTTCTATCGGAACCCTCCACGAGGACTGGAGAGAAGACCGAACGGTGGGATCTGGACGCTGTGTCTCAAGGATGTCGGAACAAGGGGTCTGGCGACTTACGCTTCGGTCACGGCCAACTTCCACCCCCAAGTTAAAGGGCCAGGTCTGGGGAAAGAAATTCTGATGGCCCGATAGACAAAAACATCGCGGTCGCACCTCCCATCTCCCCGTGGGTGGACACCGTCACTACCCGTGTTCATGTGCTCAGGCCACATGGGCGTGACTCTTATCCTCAAGTTTTAACTTGCAGATACACGTATAGCCTATATTGGTGGCACCTGTCTAACGGGAGGCACTACATACAGTGGTGAGAAAACCTTAGCGTTTAGCAACTGTATGACCTTGGGCAGGTCGTTCAACTTCTCTGAGATCCCATTTCTTTCTTAAAATGGGGGTGAACATTCCCTGCCATTGAGATCATGAAAAACATAGGGCACGGGAGGACCTTGCAGTAGAGTGGCCTTCAGTAAACGGTGGCTACGTTTATCGCTGTAGGTGTCCCTCCCTCTCTACCGTGTCAGGCTGGGTCCCCGGGAGCAGCTCCCAAGAGGAGGGAATGTGCTGGAGCTGGGACAGCGGGACCGGGAAGGGAAAGTATCGGTGAGGGCCCAGGTACCCAAGCAAGGATGTGATTTCGAGGCTGCGGCACCCGGAAAAGCAGGGCTATGGTCTCAGGCGAGGTGGGGGTATTATGCTAGGATGAGCTGTCCAGAAAGGATGTAGTAACAAGCAAAGGAAGGACGTTATATCAAGAAAGGATGGCGTGTCAAGCAAGGATGTGATGTCTAGGATTTGATATCCAGCAAACAAGGATTTGATATCAAGGATGTGATGTTACAGCAAGTAAGGATAGGGCATCAGGCAAAGCCAGGATGGGAGATCAAGCAAAGACCCCCCCAAGAGGTAACAGGGGCTCCCTTCCCCTTGGGTGCCCTGGAGATGTACAAGTGAACCCCTTGGGTGCCCTGCAGATAGAAAGCCCAAGCTCAGTTCGTATCCCCACCTCTCGAGTCTTGATATAGAGACAGGTTGGAATTTCTCCGTTGGCAAAAGGTCTCCCGGCTCAGGTGTGCTGCCAGCGTCTCCTAAGCCCTGACCAGGCACCGGGCACTGGCCTCGGCACTGAGAAGACCTCGGGCCTCACGGATTCACCAATGACTCCAGGTGCTGCCTGGCATCAGAAAAGACAGGCAGACCCTGTGTGTCAGAGTGCCGAGGAGAGGGATGCCACTTCCCACCTGGAGATGGGGGGGCCTGAGTTCGTTCATGGCCTAGAAGAATGTTTTAGAAGATTCTAGAATATTCTAGAATTAAAAAAAATTTTTTTTAATGTTTATATATTTTTGACAGAGAGAGAGTGCAAGCAGGGGCGGTGGTAAAGAGAGAGGGAGACACAGAATCCGAAACAGGCTTCAGGCTCCGAGCTGTTAGCACAGACCCCGACGTGGGGCTCGAACCCAGGAACTGTGAGATCATGACCTGAGCCAAAGTCAGACGCCTAACTGACTGAGCCACCCAGGTGCCCCAAGAATATTCTAGAACATTTTAATATTTATTGAGAAATAGTCACATGGCACTTATATGTTCTAGGACAAGTTCTGGAAGTTTCATATTTGTAAAAAGTATGAAGATTCGAGGGTTCCGACCTGTCCTCTTCAGAAGTCATATATCTGTTCTTTCTCTTCTAGTGGCTGAGGCATGGCTGGGCCAGTGGGAGGCTTCCCTCTTCAGAGAAGCAAGGGGAGCCAAAGATTCCCACCCGTAAGTGGTGGCCTAAGGATCCGGCACCCGGAGTCCAGTGGCGGTCTGTGTTTCAACTACGTGTCTTCTGACCCTGGTCCCCGCTGCCTGACATTTCGTGCTTCCTGCCTGTTTTCTCAGTCTCATTTTACAGCTACCTGTGAGTCCTTTCTCCGTTAGGATTCATCAAGGTTAGATTCTGTGCTCAGAGTCTTGACAGGTCCAGGAGAAGAAGCGAGATGATAAGGCCAGAGAGAGAAATGGCCTTACGAAGGCCTTGAATGCCAGGCTAAGCATCTTTTTTGGCCAGTGGTTCTTTTTTTTTTAAAGTAGGCTCCATGCCCAGTGTGAGGCTTAAACTCACAACCCTGAGATGGAGAGTCCCATGGTCTACCGACTGAGCCAGCCGGGGCCCCTAGGCCAGTGGTTCTTAACTGGGGATATGCTGCAGAAGAGCCTGATGTATTAGTTAGATATGGCTGCAATAATGCTGCGTAACAAGTGATCCCATGAGGCATATGACACTAGACGTTTCTTTTTCTCACTACAGGTCTGAAAACCAGCTGGGGCGACTGATGGAGTAGAATTGGCTGAGCCAGACCAGGGATTGGGTTCCTATCTGCTCTGCGTGTCTCTCCTTTCGGGACCCAGGCTGAAGGGCTGTCTGGGGCAGATCCTTTGTGGTGAACGGTAGAAGCGTGAGAGGGAGGAGTGGAAATACGAGACGCCTCTTACGGCCATGGCTTGGAACTGGCCCGGTGTCCCCTCTGCGCGCGTTCGATTGGGCAAGATGAATCACGCGGCCGAGGGCAACCTCCTGGGTGTGTGAGAGCTGCCCCTGCTCACCGCGAATCACGCGGAAGGAGACAAGGAAGAGCTGTGGGCAGATCATGTCATCTCCCGCACCGGGGGTGTTGCCACGCTCTGACCCCCTGATTCCAGGGCCGCGAGTGGAATGTCTGTCTTCTGAAAACGCCGTCCCGGGCGTGCTGGCGTGCACTCCCATGGGGTATGTCCTCCCGCTGTGGACGATGCGAAGCCACCGGAGGCTTTGAACAGAAGCAGGACATCAGCACGTGGACAACAGCTTTGGGCGATAGACGGATATGGAGGCCGGAGACCAGCCAGGGAGCCGATGGTGGCAACTGAGCCGGGAGAGACGATGAAGGCTCGGGCCTGGCGTTCAGGTGCTTTCGCCGTGTCGCAAGCCACCACAAAACACAGCGGCTCCACACAGCCACCATTTACTCGTCTCTTGTGATTCGAGGGGTTCGTGGGGCTCGGCGGGGACAGTTCCGCCCTACGCGATGTGGACAGGGACACGAGTCATCTGGGGACTGTCTTACATCACGACGGCAGTTGTTGCGGGCTGCCGGCTGGGAACTCAGCTGGGGCTGTCTGCTGGCACACACACACGCCCTCTCCAGGTGGCCTGGGCTTCTAGCACTGCCGCCGGGTTCTGACAGGGAATGTTCCAGAAGCAAACATTCTACGTTGGAGAAAACGAGAGCCGCCCATCACTCCCGCCATCCTCGGTTGGTTCGAGGGTCGCAGGGCAGCCCGGACTCAGGGGGGAAATAAGTAGCTCTCCTTCATAGGGACAGTGACAAGTAGGGACAGTGAGGAGTAAGCGTGGCCCTCTTCAATCGGTCATACCCGGGGAGCGGCAGGTGGAGGGAGGGGATTCAGGTCGAAGAGAATGGGTGGCATGTGGCACCTTAGGGTCACGGAAGGAAGAACGGAGACGCCTAGAAAGCCTCGCCCTGAGGGTTTGTCAGGGTGGCCTGAGTCAGCCATGGGGTTCTCGCGTGGAACGGCCCCTCCGTCGTGTATTATGTGAGTTTTCTGGGGGGGGAAGGTGATTGGCACCTTCACGCAGGACACCTCCAGTCACTCTGACAGGCGCCAGGCAGAGTCGCCGGGCTGCTCGTAGAGGCCGCCTGAAGCGACGGTGAGTCTGGGCAGCAGCGAGGGGGGAACGGGGGATACCGGATGCTCCTGCAGGAGGAGAGCCGCCGCAGCCGAGGAGGCCGCAGCACGGGCGGGTCCGGGGCACGGACGGAGAGTGGCCCGCCACCACCCTGAAGAGCAAGGTCCTCGCAGCCGTCGTCACAGGGGGACGGTCTCCCCCCAGGGTGGCCCTGGCCTCTTCCCAGTGGTCTCCTGTGACGCAGCGGCCGGTTCTGATGGCAACGGCTTCCCTCTATCCTTGGAGGCCCCGGGCCGTGTGGAGAAGGGAGTCTTCGGGTTCCAGTCACCGGGAGAAGATCCCAAAATCATCGTCCCGAACACCGAGACCAGGCCTCGGAGGGCGGCCCCGGATCAGAGTATGACACAGAGTTTTCTTCTCTCTTCTCAACCTCCGGTCCCTCACCAAGTCGGCTTTCCTTCAGATCTGTGGCTTCTGGCCTCCGCGTCCGCCTGGGTCGCCAAGGACAGCTGCCAACTTGCTCCTCTGGTTGTTCCCTCTCTCGTTCCCGTGTCCCTACTGTTTTCTATTTCCCTCTCCCAGGGGCCAATTTCATGAGGTCGGGTCCACCCATTTGAAGACGTCTCCAAAGACCAGGCTCCGTCCGGGACCTAGGGAGACCGGCCCGGGCAGTAGCCGGGAGATGGGAGTGCTTCCCCATGGCCGGCCCGTCTCTTCCTTCTCATCCCGGGCTCACGGGGAATAGACAGAAGGAATACTGTGGTGGCGGACACTCCCAGACTGAGTCCCAGCGCCGCCACCCATAGATCACATGACCTCGGGCAAGTGATTTCACAGATTTGAGACTCACTTTTCCCACCCTTGACGAGGGGCTGATACTTCCCTGATAGGCCCTGAGTTTTGTGTGTTGGAGGGTGGAGTTATGAGGACCTTCTGCCTTCCTCTGTCCCCTGCTCCTTTGGGGGACTTGTTCCTTCCCATCCAACGCTGTGATTGGGGGTGGAGCCGCCAGTCAACTCCATCAGGCCACAGGATTGGTTGGGCGACCGACTCGGGTTGGACCAACCAAACGCCTGTAGTGATTGGTTCAGAAATGTACACGTGACCCTCCGTGGACCAATCAGAGTCCTTCCCCAGGATTTTTCTCTCCTGAGCTGGGGAAGAATAATTCTCTTTTCACTCTGCACACAAGGTCGTTTGGTTATAAGTCTGAAGCTGCTCATGATCTGCCCTTCCAGTACCTGGGCTATGTGAGCTCCTAAACGAACTTTCCTCTTCCTTCCTCCCTTCCTTGCTTCTTCCCTCCCTCCCTCCCTTCCTCCTTCTTCCCTTCCTTCCTTCCTTCCCTCTTCCCTTCTTCCCTTCCTTCCTCCCTCCCTCCCTCCCCCTCTCTCTCTCTTTCTTTCAGTTTATTTATTTATCATGAGACAGACACTGTGAGCAGGGGAGGGGCAGAGAGAGAGAGTCCCAAGCAGGTTCCGCACTGCCAGCTGCGGAGCCCGATGCCGGGCTTGAACTCATGGACCATGAGATTGTTACCTGAGCTGAAACCAAGAGTTGGTCGCTTAACCGACTGAGCCACCCAGACACCCCAAGCCCGTAAGTTTCCTTTCTGCTTGGGCTGGTTTCAGTTGGATTTCATCACGGCCATTTACAGCCAAAAAGGGCTAAAGAAAACATTATTTTTTGGTGCTTTCATGATGATGACGATGGTGACGATGACGATGATGATATGATGGTCCCTTTTATCACATGTCTGTTATTTGTCAGGCTCTGTGCCAAGTGTTTCCACACATTGGCTGGTGACTCACCTTGGTCTGTGGTCATTGGCTGGTGACTCACCTTGGTCTGTGGTCCTCTGTATGCACGGTGACACTCTCATGTACCTAATCTCCTCTCTTCGAGCCTGGGTTTGTGCCAACACTGTGCAGGGCGCCCAGCTTCGTGCCTGTCCTGCACGAGGTGTCGGGCAGCCTGAGGACAGCCCCTCTGTGGCTCACCTCGGCCTTAGCATTCAGTGCCAGGGGAATGGGGTGGCCTGTTATCACACGGATTCCACAGGCCGCCGGGGTTGGTCCTCGGGCCAGAGGTTGTGTGGGGACTGACCTTCGGGAGGTGGCTGCCTAAAAGTGGGAAGGAACCCCCCCTCTCCCCCCCCCCCCCCCCGCCAGCTCATCCTGCAAACCCAAGCCTCAGCTCCTCCTTCCCTATTTGTACGTGGACAGCTGGCTCCGGAATTCCTTCCGGGGGCGGCGAGGAACCATCCGTCTCTACTAAGGCACTTGGGCTGGAGGCCAGACCTCCCCAGGGCTCCAGCGGGGGGTTCCCGTGGAGGCTGGACAGCTGGCACGTGGAGGAAGAAGTGACGCCCACAGCGTCGCTGCAGGACTAGCAGGAGCCCGGGGTGGGGAGAGCAGGGGGCAGAAGAGCCGAGAGAGGGCGCGGCCTCGGGAGGCGGCTTGGGCAGGCGCGGAACTGGCGACACGGTGGCGCTCCAGGAGGCCCTGGTGGGAGATGAGGGGGGGCGTGGACACCCCGACACTGGCCCTCCCTGTGCCAGCACAGGTTGCTAATTTTTTAAGAACAGGAAAACTGGCATTTTCGTCGGCATTAACAATTTTTTGAAATCACAATGGTTTTTACAGATATCCAGAAGGTCACACAGGCATTACAACGTTAACTTGAGGGGCGCCCGGGCGGCTCAGTCGGTTAAGCGTCCGACTCTTGGTTTCGGCTCCGGTCATGATCTCATGGTTCTGGGGTTTGAGCCCTGCGTCGGGCTCTGTGCCGACAGCACAGAGCCTACTTGGGACTCTCTCTCTTCCCGCCTCTCTCTGTCCCCCTCCTCAAAATAAATAAGTAAACTTAAAAAAACAAAAAACAAAACACAACCTGCTAACTTGAATGGAGAGCAAAGGTTAACTTGACTGGTTTTGACAGAGACCACAGCTTTCCTCTGTTTAAAACCTTATTTAGTGTGATTTTGTTGCCATTGTCTGCGTTTTTAGTGAGGCCCAAGAGCTTTTCGAAGGTTTGCCAGTCCTCTGTATGTCCCCCTGGGACACGTGTCCCCTGCAGCGCGCTCTCACCAACGTTTAGGGGAGGAGCAGGGAGAAGAGGGGACAGGGCTCCCAGGCCCCTTCTCAGCCCCTCCCCCCGCCCCGCCCTCCTTGCTGGGGCCAGCTCCGCTCTCCTAGGGCCCTACCTGCCGGCCTCGGGACATGTGTTGTGACCAGCCCCCCACCCCCACCCCCTGAGACATCCAAGGCAACCGATGGAGGAGCCTCGGCCCTTGCCCCTGCCCGCCACCCCCACCCCCTGCTCAGCACGCGAGGACGGAGGACAGCAGGTAGCGTGAGCTCCACCTCGCTTCACACAGCGTGGGACCTCTGTCACCTCGCTCCGGGGCTGTAAACACGAAAGGGGCGCCGTGACGTGCAGCCTGGTGAGATGGCGAAAGATGGCCCGAGGCCAGACAAAGTTGGGAGCCACGGAAGTCTCTGGGCGGGAGGGAGGCCTGGTCCCTCCTGAGCCTGGTCCCCACGGCGGGAGGTCACGTGACGGCTAATGTCTGCGGAGGGCCCACCCTGAGCCGGGCGCTGCATAGCGTTTTGCAGACGGAGGAAGCCAGGCCAGGTGTCCGGCCGAGGTCTCTCAGTGGGCAGGCGAGGACGGCAGAGCCACCTCGGATAGCCTAGGGTCCCTCTCCAATTGTCACAGTGTGTTCCTTTCCTAACTCCGGTCCCCATTCTCGGATGGGGAAACTGAGGGCGGATATGGGAGGCAGGATGCACTACTGTTCTACCTGGTCTTGTTTCCCGCAGGTACCCATGGAGGGCGGAAGGTCTGGGCGGAGGGGGGGACTCGTTTCTTCACCAGAAGCAAGATTTGTGCAGGAAGAAGGATCGGGGGAGGGGGGCTTAGACTCCCGTTCCTTGGCTGAGCCCCAGGGCTTTATATATAAGTCGATCAACACTCCGTCCGTTCTAATTTTCTCTACCACGGGGCGGCATGTACAGTCGCACAGTTTATACGCCGCACGACTTGAAGCGTCCGGTGGCGTACACCTGGGCGGCCCGGCCGGCAGCCCGCGGGGAGGCCAGCCTCGGCGACTGTGTGGGGAAGCTCCGTTTTTCTCCTTGAGCCCGTTTCCTCGCCTACAAAGTGGAGACGACAATCAGAGTCCGTCCCTTCGTTTCCGGGGGGTGGTGAGGGTCCTGCGAGACGGCAGAACGCGGGGCCCGGCCACGGCGGGCTCTCGGCGCACGTCCGCTGCGGGCGCCTGTCTCCTCGCCTGGGCTCGACGGCCGCCGGGAGGCCCCTCTGGTTCGTTCCTGCATCCTTCCTGCCCAGCCCGGGGCCGGCGCGCCGGAGAAACCGGGTACCCGTTCGCCGAGGGACCGGAGGAGACGTTAAGGATACTGAGGGTATTTGGGGGACCCCGGAGCATCGCCAGCCCTATGTTTCCCTTCCGGAGAGAGCCTGGGGCCGGGTCTGAACGATTACCTTCCCTCTCTCCGGTGTGCATGGTCTCTGCGTGAGTTTCCCCGGTTGGGCAGAGGGCGAAACTGGTGACCACAGGCCGCGTGCCAGTGGGGGTGCGCGTTTCCTATGGCTGCGCCTCGCTTGAAATGTTTACAGGTTGTGGGGCGCCGGGGAGGGGAGTGGGGGGCTGATTCCGAGAAGCCTCTGCCTCTCGGTTTCGGCTCAGATCGAGATCTCACAGTTTCGCGAGTTCGAGCCCCACGTCGAGCCCGCTTGGGATTCCCTCCCTCTCCCTCTCCCTCTGCCCCCCTCCCCACTCGTGCTGTCCTGTCTCTCTCAAATAAACAGACTTAAGATTTTTGTTTTTACAATTCGTTGCCAACCTACGAAAGGTGAAGGGTTCACCCAGAAACCCGGATTCACGGCTGGGTTTGAAAACTCCAAAGATCCAGCAGCTCTCGGGGCGGGGGGAGGGGAGCTGGTTTTGGGGTGCA
>PITB01035069.1:0-12670 GCA_004024585.1 Paradoxurus hermaphroditus | reverse complement strand
GAATTAAGGTTTTTGTAAAACTTAGTCTTAAATACACTTAGGATTTTAAAACAACATTTTCTTTAAGAAAGTTTCCATTTATTCATTCATTCATCCATCCATTCATTCATATGTTAAATAACTAACATTAAAATGCATCTTAAACTTTTAGTGGAGATTAATACCAGCATCCCCTCTGCTTAGACAATTCTCCAGACCTCTCTGCGTGGAGAGTGAGCTACGTGGTGGGAAAAAGATGGCGTGAGTGGTCTTCCTGTTGGGAGGCCGCTCTCACGGCCTCTGGAAATCGTGCAGGAAGAAGCAGTCTGCTGTGGGGGGATTCCAGATGGGACTGTCCCTCACGGCAGGTTCTTAGGGACGCTCGGTACCATGTTCAAGCTTCGATTTCCAAAGCTGTATCAGGACCCCTGTGGAGGGGAGATATCCCCAAGGCAGATTTCACACCTGCAAGCTTCTTACTCCCTAGGTACCGATGGGCCGTGAAAACACAAAAGCATCAGAAACCATTTCACCTTGGACCTTTTCCTGACTCGTCTTGGTGGCCTACAAGCCCTGATGATGACAGGACAGCCATGTGCACTGAAGAGGACCTTCCTAAATGATTGAGGCTAAAAGGAAAATCCAGCTGGTTTAAAACTTCTCAGGAGCCTCCTAATCCTGAGACATTCGAGGCTACGATTTCTGGAATGGGGTTGTGGTGGAGAATATTTCCCCTTAACTTTCCTGAGAACACAGCGCAGAACCGGCCTCACACGTGAAGCAGAGACAAATCACCCCCTGGACAGATCAATCAACACTCACCGATTGGAAGGCTACTCAAGTCCACAAGAAAGAAAGGGCCCGTGAAATGCGCAGACTTCTGAATTGCCACCACGTCCACCACCCTTTCGTCTCTGTAATGTGACTCAAGTTTTCTATTTTTTTCATCTTAAAACATATCATTTCTTTAACTTTTGATAAAATGACTGTTAGAGCATAACCTAGTACATCCCCTTGGCTATCACAGTGCCGAGAGTGAATTTTCCCTTTGATTTTGCTTTCTAGCTTCCGAAATCTTCTCCACCCCGGTGATTTTGTTTCTTCGTAGGGAGGGCGCCAAGAGTGAAGACAGAGTCGTGCTCTGGAAACACGGCCAACCGTAACCCGGGAGAAGTTCTCCCCCTCCAGCACCGTGGCGTCTGGGTGCGCTGATCAACAGTGCGGCGCATGCGTTCACGTGAGTAAGTGTGGCTGCGGCTCAACTTGGCTTCTGGCGGGGTGAGCGAGTCACTCCTTCTGGGAAGGAAAAAGGAGACTCCCTGGGCCCCCTAACCTGCTTCCGTGGAGCCTCCTGAAAGCAACTCGTCTTTTCACGCACCTCGTGCAGGAAAGAGGCAGGCGCACCAGCACTGGCGGGCACGCCACGTGCCACCATGGTGCCTGGGGCAGCAGGCGACAACACAGAGCTCTCTAGACTCCAGAGTCAGGACTGCAGCCCCTTCGGCCTTCTCCAAGAGCACCGGCCCAGGCTCCAGCGTGTGCGTCTTGACATCTTTGTCATGTTTGGAAATCAGTGGAAGTTAAAATGAAGCCATCAACTCTCGCAGACACCAGGAACTTTGCTGGGGGCTCTGAGCTCCCTCTGAACGCCAGCGCGGGTTCTCCTCTGCGTATGAAACTTTGCTTCCTGCAGACATAGTGTTTTGAAAAGGGTGCACGCCAAGGAGAAGCGTGCTTTGAAAGCCCGGATCAAGTGTCTTTCACCTTTCCGTCATTCCCACAGAGCACGCCCACAAGGACGATGTGATAAATTTACGAAAAAGAGTATACGAGGCCCTGGAACCGAGAGCTGCCTAGATAGATGTTCATCGATGCTGAAGCACGTCATGACGGATCCGTCGGATGACACGTCCCCACTGCAAGGGGAGGGACAGATTACAAGTTAAAACCTGAAGACACATCCCCAGCGGGCACGGCTCGTCTTTATTATCATCGCGGCCATCATTGTGATGCTTATCGCCCTCAGTAGACATGGAGAGAACATCACGACCAAAGCGTTTACACTTGTAAAAATAAAGTTATGCTCTTTTTTTTTCCTTTCATGTTGTGATGAATGGAGTACAATGATAAATACCTTGTACTGGAAAAAAGAGTTCTTGTCTCTGTATCGGGGAGACAGAATGAGTTTCACCTCTGCGGTCTCTCTGTTGGTCAGAGGGCCACTGAATAACGGATGGTGGAAGGTGTGCCTGCCGTCCCGCCGTGCCGTCCGTGCCGCTGGCTCACTCAGCGGGTGCACTGGCCTCACGAAAATAGCTTGTATACTTTTCATTAAACATGTTTACAGATTTTGCCAACATATTTTCAATGTCTGAGAAAATAAAAACATTTCCAGAAACTACCCCGTGATGGAGCTGTTATCCGCACCTTGGGTCACCTTTCTTGTCTTTCTGCTCATACCTTGCGTCCTGTTGTGTCCTGGGTCCCGTGTTTTACTTGGCCACATTCCTGATCTAGAAGACAAGTTCTTGATTCTCAGTCTTCCCGATCTGGATTCTTGGCAGTCCTGCTAAATTGATATTGGACTTCTGCATCTAGGGTATCTTTTTTCTCATTTGCCAAGTACGTGTGTGCGTGCGCGCATGCTCACATGTGTGTGTGGTTCAGTATATTTTGCAGTCGTGAGCTATCCATCCATACTAATATGGTGACTTAGGGTGTTCAGTTTTTCAGGGATGTTTGCTTTTCAGTAAGGATTACCAGAAAATTGAAATACTCTAAGCTTGCAAAGTCTGGTAATGCTGGAATTTGGATTTTCAGGTAGGATGCCTTTGTGTGCTGAATAAATCAGCTACCTTGGGCATGTGCCGACCTATTTGTCTTGGCCTCTGTGGTCTATTTTTCTATAGGGTCCTGCTCTCGGCCAGATGTAAGTTATTATATTGCGATTTTTCATGACCTCTAAAGTCCTGCAGGTGGACAAGACCTTACTTTATATATTTACCATTATTTGGGGACAATGACTCTTTGTAGACCTGTGTTACTTGTTTCAAGTGAGACGGCACTAGCTTAATAATGTTCTTCTGGAATCGAGGTGTCCTAGTTCTGAGGAACAGCCTTGGAGCCATTGTCACCAGGGCAGGACGGTGTGAACCGCCGGGGTCGTGATGCGTCCCCTGAAGTACACAGCTGCCTCTGGCACCTGCACACGGGGCCTGTCCATCCTTGTGTCCAGGCATGATAGCTTTGGTAAGACTTACGGAAGAATCCCAGAATGGTTTACTGAGGCAGCCGATTTAACTTGGTACTAGATGTAGACTCAGAATCCAGGGCCGAAGCCAGCTGTAAAGCATTGTATCCCCAGGCCTTGCTGGACGCAGAAATTTTAGGAAACAATTTCTTTTCAGATTAGTTATTGGTCTTAGAAACAGCAGCAACTCAGCTACATGTTTGTTTTTTTGTTTGTTTCTCTTTGAATTTTTTGAAAAGTCAAGAGTGTATAAATCCAGAGATGCGCAACAAAGGTGAGCACAGACCAGCCTCTTAGTCCGTGGGGCTCAGTATCTCCAATATGCAAAGTCTTCGACCCCCTTCATTGATCCTGTCTCTTCCCTTCCAGACCCTGTGGGGTTCTCAAGCTCCGTTCGTCCCTCATGCGGACAAGAAAGGTGGAAGAGGGATCAGCATAGCGGCGTTGCAGTTCGGCTCTCGGACCTCCAACGAGGCTCCTTAAAGAAGATGTAGGAACCACTGATTCCTGTCTCCACTGATGCTTCCAATACTGTTGTTGGGCGCGAAGCTCTGGAGGGCTGAGGGGGAGAACAGGGCTGGGCAGAGAGAGGCGCCGAACCTGCATCCAAGCGAGAGATACATTAACCACGCCGACAGGGAGAGCTGGAGAGCATCGTTGTCCCTAAACGGTTTGGGCGTTGGCGGTCCTCTGCAACAGTTACCGACGTGGGTCCCTGTGAACCCGTGCCCTCGGGTGCGGGGAGCTTTTGGCAGAAGGAGCGCTGAAGGAACCGCTAGCTGGACGGCAAGTCCATCTTTGAGGGGATCAGGGAGGTGCACCTCTTGTCTCTCTACGATGAGAACAAGGTCATAGGGCGAAAGCTCTTTGCGCTTGAAATGATGACTGGACAGAACACAGAGGAGTTTGGGGTCAGGGGACTTCTCTGTATGACAACATAATGCCCAATACAGGTCATTGTGTATTTGTCCAAATTCATAGAATGGACAGCATCGAGAGTGAGCTCTAGGGGGTGTCTGGGTGGCTCAGGTGGTTAAGCAACCGACTTCGGCTCAGGTCATGATCTCACCATCCATGAATTCGAGCTCTTGTCGGGCTCTGTGCTGACAGCTCAGAGCCTGGAACTGCTTCAGAGCCTGTGTCTCCCTCTCTCTCTGCCCCACCCCGTGCTCGTGCTCTGTTTCTCCGTCTCTCAAAAATAAATAAACATTAAAAAAAATAAATAAAAAAGAGCGAACTCTAATGTAAACTGTGGCCTTTGGTTAACAATCACTTACCAATATTGGCTCATTGATCATAACAAACGTACGGCTTTGTAGATGTTGACAGTGTGCAAGGCTATGTGTGTGTATGGAAACGCTGTGTACTTTCTGCTCGATTTCGCTGTGAACTTAGTACCGCTTTCAAAATAAAGTCCATTAAAAATAATAATGATAAAAAGCAAGGTGTGTTTAAATAGACGGCTAAAACCAACAGTGGGGTCACTGACTTAGCGGTCTCCTGTGAGATCGGCACCAGCCGTCCGGGAGCCAAGGCCGTGGGTGAATGTAGGTACTCTCGCAGCTGCCTGGATTACATTTTCCAGAAAACTTGTGCAAAAGTCAAATGTCTAGGGCCGCCTGGGTGGCTCAGATGGTTAAGCGTCCAACTCTTGATTTCTAGTCAGGTCATGGTCCAGGGTTGTGGGATCAAGCCGCAGGTCAGGCTCCATGCTGAGTGTGGAGTCTGCTTGGGATTCTCTCTCCCCGTCTATCTCTGCCCCTCCCCCACACTCTCCAAAATAAACATTTTTAAAAGTCAGATGTATAAAATATAAGCGAGATTAAACAATCAAACCCAAATACACTCACCGACACCTCGCCTTGTGCAAACTGGAAAATGCACCTCTGTGCCCGGCGGTGGAGACAGCGGGGCTCCTCCCTCTGGGCAGGAAGCACCCCCTGCGCACCAGTGGGGTGTGGGGCCAGGCCTGACCTTTGTGCAGTGTGCAGGCTGCAGCGGGGCGGGACCAAGGCTAACCCCCATTCAGGTAGTGACCTCAGCATCGCACGCCGAAGCAGCCTGCACACGTGTTTCTGGATCTTCTCTGCTCCATCGTCCTGCGTGTCCAAGCTCAGCCACCTAGTCTCGGGTCTGACAGCAGACTTGGCGGTTTCCAACAGCTGGGCCGTTTCTGAAACATCCACTTCAAGACGGCGGCGTCCTGGCCCTCGTCTCCTGTTCTTCCCGCTGGGTTACGCTCCCGCCGCTGGCTCCTCGGTCCCCGGAGCCATCTTCCCTCCCTTCGTCACGATCCTTGCATCTGCACGATCTGCCTGGCCCCACCGAGGCCTCGCGGTTGGGACACAGACCCCTCCCTTGCACACATCTTTGACTTCCTCACACTTCCCCTCATCGTCGCTCTCTCCCGCCAATGCACAGCCGGCTTCGCGATCTTCTTCCGCCAAACAGCCGAACGTCGTTGGACGAGGCTCTCGCACTGTAGTGGTGCGTCCTGAAATTTACAAGCACAGATCTCAAAAAAGCACCTGACGAGAGCCAGGAGGGAGGGTGGGGGCGGAGCATCGAGGGACCACGGTCTTCCTTCTCCATTGCTCTGGGCTCCCTGGACTCCGGTCGGAATAATGGGTAAGTATGAAAAAGAAGGAACACCAGAAACGCGAGGTTGGAGCCATCTAGAAAGGCTGGTAGGCTGTTCAGTGAAAGAAGTCATAGATCACGAATGACCAGAGCAGGGGATAAAAGCGAATTTATTCAGAACACGTCAAAGCCTTTTATTGTTCTGAAATGACTTCCAGAAACACTAACCCGATCAGGGGGAAATTGTCTGCAGCTCTGACACACCCAACACCGGGCTTCCCCACCTCCTTGGACTCCCTTAGACGAGCCACGCACCCGTCATATTTTTCAAATATTTTGGCATCACCTGTCATGGCTCCTGGACAGATTTCAGTAACAATAAAACTCAGTCTCAACTCAAGGATTATGAGACCGGAAAACATTTGTTGAACATATGGTTGAAATTATTTTTTTCTGTGTCTGGAAAATTAGTAGATTTCTAACCTACAGAAAGCATAAAAATATAAGGGCAGATATTTCCTGGTAAAATCGCTCCAACATCCTATAATTTATTTGTATAACAGCCCATAGATGTGCCTAGATATTTAGCAAAGCCTCGCTCTAATACGACAGCTTCCGGATAGTGTATTGAAGGAGGTTTCTCTCGGAACAGTGCCTGTAACAGATAAAAAATACACATTACAGATGTGGAAGTTAAATTAGTGTTAAGTGCATTCAGTGAGCAGGCTGCTGAAAGATTTATCTCTTTTATTACAGCTCATTTATTTGTGTGATACTTTGTCCGAAAACATTTTAATTGGCAAAGCATCATACACTTCATGGAAGAGAAAGTTAATTAACAATAAATAAGAAGATAAACCGAAAGGAGAACAAAGGTAGGAAAATAATCTTTAAAAATTAAAAAAGAGGAAGAGTAATTTAGAAATTTTTGGGAAATAGTAATAAAAATGAAAGTCACCATTTTGAAAGTTATCTGAAAAACAAGAATTGTTTTCTTGCCTTGTTTTTCCCTTCCCATGTAACATTTCATAGTTTGGTTGTTACATCTCTCACAGTCTATAGAGATTCATATGGAATTGCTTGTTAGAAATAAAAGGAATTTCTTCCTAGCATGGTGCGTCTGTTCCGATTTGGGGGGGGGCAGTTCTCTCCCCTTCTGGAATTCCAGTCAGAATGCATGACTTCTGTGTTTGAAGGATGTCACGTCTTAACAATTATTTTTGCTATTAGGGCTGGGAGTAATTTCTGGAATAGCACACGTCATCAAGGAAGGCTGCTGGACAGATGTGTGATGGCAACTGAAGGCAACGGCTTTGAGTTTTAAGAGCAGTGATTCCTGGCTGTCTTCCGTAGCTAATATGATGACTACAGAAGAGACTTTCTAAGAAAAATTCCAGAAATATGTGAAGATAAAGGCAACATCATCGGGAAGGGGTAAAATTTCTTGGGGTAATTACCTGGAAGAGGAAATGCTCACACCACCCCACACGTCCCGCTGTGTTTATCTGGAAGCACCTCTGTGGGTGGGGGGGGGGGGGCGGCTCCTGGTTCCAGAAGAACAAAGAGACATGACCGCTGGATCCTGGGCCAGAAAAAAGGGACGAAATGGTTGTCACAGAGACAATCAATGGAGTTTGAAATTAGACTGAGTATGACATGATGTTCTTGTATCAATATTCAATTGTTGGGTTTGATAAGAACCGTGTTTCGGGTTATGACTCATCGAGTCCTTGTTAGAAAACACACATGACAATATTAGGGGCCACGATAGCTTAAAGGAGTACCTTTAAGATTATAAGGTGGGCCTCTTATAATCGAATAGCTCAGGAAAATCACGGGTGTGCATATACTTGTCCACATGTATGTATGTGTATGAGCATATGATGTGTGTGTATGTGGATGTAAATGGAATTCTCAGGAGGGCTGCTGGAGAGTTCTTCTGTTCTTGTGGCTTTTCAGTAAGCACGGAATAATTTCAAAAGATTCCAGCCCAAATAATGAAGACAAGTAGCCTTGTCTTCACACAAGGCTACACTTCACACAAGTGTTTATGTGTGTCTGTGTATGCACACTTCATGGTACAGTTTATTAAAAAAATTAATGTTTATTTATTTTTGAAAGAGAGAGATAGAGAAACAAAGTATGAGCAGGAGAAGGGAGAGAGAGAGGGAGACACAGAATCCAAAGCAGGCTCCAGGCTCTGAGCTGTCAGCGCAGAGCCTGACGCAGGACTTGAGCTCACAAACCATGAGATCATGACCTGAGCCGAAGTCAGACACTCAACCAACTGAGCCACCCAGTGGCCCCTGCATGGTCCAGTTTAGAAATGCAAGTCATTTCTATAATCAGGCAACGACAGATGTCGGCAAGGATGCAGAGAAAGGGGAACTCTGTTGCACTGCTGGGGGGAACGCAGACTGGTGCGGCCACTCTGGAAAACAGTGCGGAGGTTCCTCAAAAAATTAAAAATAGAACTACCCTATGATCCAGAATTTGTACTACTAGGTATTTATTCAAGGGGTACAGGTGTGCTGTTTTGAAGGGGCACATGCACCCCAATGTTTATAGCAGTGCTATTGACAGTAGCCAAAGTATGGAAAGAGCCCAAATGTCCATGGTATGATGAATATACATATATAATGGAATAGTACTTGGCAATCAAAAAGAATGAAATCTTGCCATTTGCAACAGCGTGGATGGAACTAGAGGGTATTATGGTAAGTGAAATTAGTCAGAAAAAGACAAATATCGTATGATTTCACTCGTGTGGAATTTAAGATAAAAACAGATGAACATAAGGGAAGGGAAGCAAAAATAATATAAAAACACAGAGGGGACAAAACATAAGAGACTCGTAAATACAGAGAGCAAACTGAGGGCTGCTGGAGGGGCTGTGGGTGGGGGGATGGGCTAAAAGGGCGAGGGGCATTAAGGAGGACACTAGTTGGGATGAGCACTGGGTGTTATACATTGGGGATGAATCACTGGATTCTACTCCTGAAATCATTATTGCACTATATGCTAACTGCCTTGGATGTAAATTTTATAATAAATAAATAAATAAATAAATAAATAAATAAATCACGTCATTTTTGCTTGTACATACAATTTGGGGCAATAATCTATCATAACACTTAAAAGCTCACCATCCCATTATTAGTATTTCAAGTAATTTCTTCTAGAATGTTTAGAAGTTATAGTTTGTTAAATAAAATAATGTAGGGTACACTTTGTTATCTTTTGTAGTCATATAACCGGCTTTTTTTTATTTACCATTTTCCTTAAGACTTTTCCATGCCATTAAATATTACTCATCTTTCTATAAGGTGGCAACACATTGCCCATCTGGGGTTGCTTCGTTCAGCAGGCGACCTCGCTGACGCGAACTCCCAGTCATGGCCCCCCCCCCCCCGCAGGTGTCTGATTTGTGCTCTGAAGGCAACAGTTCTTGGTAGTTGTGATGGTTAATTTTATGCATTAACTTAGCTAGACTATGGTGATAGTGACGGGGGTCACACACCAATCCAGATGTTACTGCGAAGATATTTTTAAAAATGTGATTAATCTTTACTAATCAGTGGACTGAGTAAAACAGGCTTCCCTTCATAAAATGCTGGGCGTCTTATAATCAACTGAAGATCTGAAGAGAAAAACACTGAGGAAGAGGAAAGTTCCCCCTTTGGGGTTCCAGCCTACTGACCCGCTGGGCCCATTTTGGACTCACCAGCGTCCCCAATCTTACCAGCCAATTTCTTAAAATAATCTCTACCTATCTATCATCTACCTGCCTATGACCTATCTGTCTATTTACCTGTGACCTGTTTCTCCTGGTCCTATTCCTCTGGGGAACCCCGAAGAATACAGCTGTCTACTTTGAGGGAGTTAGTTAACTATTCTCCGTCCTTGTTTTCATCTACAACACAGAAATTACAACTGTACTTACTCTACAGGATTGATATGAGAACAAAATATATCCTGCTTCCACGTCATATTTGGGAATTTTCGGGCTGACCTCAAGAGCCCATAGCTCTTTTTATTACAGCTATTTAAAATTTTTGTCCAGTCTGGGAACACTGGTAATAGCATCAGGAGAGGCATCACTGTGCATACATTCCCCTCTGTATTCTGGACTGTGCCCTCAGCGTCTACCAGGTTCGTTTTCAGAAGCTCCGGGACACGGCCCCCAGCACCGCTCTGACACCCCGGCACATTCTGCCCATGCGGGCTCTATGGCCAGGCCTCGAATCTACCAGCGTGCTCCCCCCAGGGCTTCGCCGTGTGCGGTTCTCTCTTCCAGGTGGAGCCACCGTCCTGGGGCGTTTACCCCAGTCACGTTGTAGTGGCTGTTTTCCTTTAAGACTATTCTAGACACTGGATCAAGCATACAGCCCGCCATTTTGTTTCTTTCTTTGATGTTCCCCTTTTACTATTTTGAGTGTTAAATTTGAGTTGTTTCATTCGCTTTATTGGGAGACACAGAGGCACACGCCAGTGTCCGCACGTAGAGGGGATTGGTGAAACGGAACCAGGTAAAAGCACACGGGACGTGGGCGGGGAGTGAGGGGCCCGGCCGGGTGGACACGAGCTTGCTGCTCAGGCCACATGCCAGCTGTTGATTTTGGCACGCGACCAACGTCCACGGCTCTTCGGGAACACAGCAGAGGTCTTTGGGGCCTCCCTCACTCATCACTTCTCAGGACTTCCTCTGGCTCTTCCTCTGTGGCTTCTGTCTACTGACTGTTGGCGCTGCGCAGCCTCACAGCCTCCCGGCGTGTCCTTCCTGCCCTCTCTCTGCACCAGGGGGCTCCAAACTGTCTGCTGAGAGGCCGGGATCCGGACGGAGCCACAGCGTCCCAGGTAGGGTGATCTTCGGGGTGGTCCAGAGACTGTCCACGGTGTCTCCTGCGGTCCGCTGTCTTTGCCACAAACATGGACGTGGGGTCCAATGTGACCAGGTGGGAAGCAGGACAGCAGGCTTCTCAGGAGGCAGGGGCGCTTTGTCCTGAGGCTTCTTGGAGCCGCTGACTGACAGCGTTGGGATCCCTGTGGTCCTGGGTGGCACTGCTCGTGTTCCGTCTACCGGGTGACCTCGATATAGCAATCCTTATGAAACACGACTTGTGTTACCCCCTGAGGTCACACTTGTCCATCATAAACAGAATGACGTGCTTTAGGGTCGGGGAGAAAACGGCGTCCGACAAGAAACAATTGCTTCTCGGGTTTCCTTTTGAGGAGTCCGGGCCTAAAAACAGAGGTCACCTAAAATCTGCTGCCCTGGCATTGCTCCGTGCTTTAGTCTAGAAGAAATACGTGTCGTTAACCTGCGGTCGATATTATTCTAACACCTTCTTGATTACGAAAGAGAGGAGAATGGTTTCCATATGGTTTACGAATTTCTTCTATGATAAATTCGTTCCATCTTTCACCGCCGCGTACCGGATAGGGCGAGGAGCACCTGCGGCGGGAAGCGGGAAACGCCGAGCAAACCGAGGCGCCGGGGTTCACGGCCGTGCGCTCGCACCGCCCTGCCTCCGCGCGCGGCTGGCTGCGGGGCCTCCCCGCAAGTCTCGGACGAGCCGCGCCGGCTCCGCTTTCTCTGCAGCGCGCCGCGGGCCGTCGTCCACAGCCAGGGGGCTCCCCGCCCCTCCCTGTTGGGCCTTCCCGTCGGTGCTGCCCTCGCTGGAGGGACAGCGTCCCTCCCCGGTACCTAGTGCCTCGCGGTCCTTGTCGTCCCAGCCGAGGAGCCGTCGAGGGGGGAGGGGGACACCATGGCCGCACACAACCCCCACCCCCCCAGACGGGGCGTCCGCTTCCGTGGTCTGAGGAGCCGACCTGCTAGTTCGGGAGGACAGAGACCTGGGCCCCAGTCGCCCGGGAAGTGCGCAGCTGCAGCCGGCTTTCTGACCGTCTCCCCACACGCGCTATTCGGACAGCGGGGACGGCGCTTCTCCCCGGGGTGTTTGACCCAGTGATTCAAACACCGGCCATCTCCGCACCGCGAGGATGAAAACGGCGGCGAGCCCGCGTGGGGCTTGCAGCCGGGCTGCTCCGAGGATCCAGGATCGGCGAGGAGCACGCGGACCCGTGCCGCGGCCCAAAGGCCTCTTTCCCGTCGCCAGTAGAACCGGCAACGTCCTCCGGGGACGGCAGTGGAGGCGTCGGTTTTTGCGAACTGCGCTTTCGAAGCGAGGTGTTTCCTGGGAGAGCCGCTCGTGGCCGAGCTACGTCGTGGCTAAAATCGGGGCAACAGCTGTAGCTGAGCAGCGGAAGCGACGCTTCGAGAAGGCGACGCTCAGGAAGCCACAGGAGCTCAGGCGCGCGGCCGGGATTCGGGAGCGCGCGGCCGGGACTCAGGAGCGCGCGGCCGGGACTCGGGAGCGCGCGGCCGGGACTCTGGAGCGCGGTCGGGCGCGTGGTCCAGACTCAGGAGCGCGCGGCCAGGACTCGGGAGCGCGCGGTCCGGACTCGGGAGCGCGGCTGGGACTCAGGAGCGCGCGGCCAGGACTCGGGAGCGCGGTCGGGCGCGCGGTCCGGACTTGGGACTGCGCGGCTGGGACTCGGGAGCGCGGCCGGGGCTCGGGAGCGCGCGGCCAGGACTCGGGAGCGCGCGGCTGGGACTCGGGAGCGCGGTCGGGTCGGGTGCGCGGTCCTGACTCAGGCGCGCTCGGTCAGGGGCTCCGCTGACACCGGTCGCCGGGCAGGGCGGGATGGCTGGGTCCCTGCCCTCCCCGTGCGCCGGTTTTCCGGATCCAGCACTTTCCGTTGGGCCGGCACACGGTAGGTTCCTTAAGTGAAAAGTGGAACCGGTGTCTCAGTTTGCGAACCCCGCCTCTCCCGCCCCTCGGCTTCTCCGCCTGAACG
>PITB01035068.1:0-12590 GCA_004024585.1 Paradoxurus hermaphroditus | reverse complement strand
AGCCCTCCTTGATGGCGGGGACTGTCTCACCCCGCTTAGCAGCTTCCCTCCTACCCCTTTCACAAACCCCTGGGCCACTCTGCACCCCTCCCCTGCTCCCGGCGTGCCCGCCCTGCCTCACCCCTCCTCACCATCCCGCCACCTTCCAGGAAGCTGTCTCCGATCTTCTGCCCGGAGAACCTGACATCCCTGAGGACAGGGCACCGGGCTGCTCTCAGTGAGGCCGGGAGCCCTTCGGGGTCAGAAAGCAAGGATTATGCAACTTGTTCGTCCACAATGGCCGTGAGTCTCGGTCTGTTGGGACCGTTGTGGTGTACCTCTCTGGCCTGGTGAACTACTATGAGCACAACCCCTCCACCCCTCACTCTCAAAAGTGTCATTAGTTGATAAATTATATGGCCACCCTATGGATAAATGGTCGTTGGGTGGATTGATGAAGGTGGAGCGTGGAAGGTAGGTGTGGACAGAGTGGGGATAGGAGCCGGGGAGGTGTGAGGACCGCATGCCTCTTTAGGGAGGTTCTGTAGCTCCTACTTTAGGGCTTTGAGACCTTCCACTGCTGGGACCCCTCAAGGACCTGTGAATGCCCACGGGAGAACTTGCCCTCTATGCTTTGCCGAGGGGCTGGTTATGGCCGAGAGAGAGGCAAGAGCCAGAGTGAAGGAACAGAACAGGCAAAGGAGGATCTCAAGCTGGCCTGCCTCTCTGTTTGCCAGATCCGTGCAGGGAGAGAAAAGGTGGGCAGTGAGGGCTGGGTTTGGAGTCTTAATTCTAAGGCCACAGCTGTCACAGTCTCCTAAAACACAACTCTGAGTGGACCCCAGTAGAGGCTGTGGTTTCAACCAGCACAGGGCACTCTCCTCTTCCATAACCTCCCTTCTTCGAGGTGCCGTATTTCTATTAATGTGACCTGTGATCGCATTTGCCTTTTGGCAGCCATTTCATATGGCCGGCTCCCCCTGAGTTGGCACCCCCCCCCTTGTCTTTTTTCAGCCTGTCATCCTGAATGTTTGTAGTTATTGTTTGGATCTAAGTGAAATGTTATTTCTGGAGGTAAAGACTCTCATTGCTGAGGGTATTCAAGCCATGAGGGGAACGCCAGTTGGCCTCGGTAACTGTTGCGTACGAGCTTTACGGTCCCTGCAGAAACGAACAGGCCATGACTCTGCGAGCACCAACAGTTGGAATGATTGTCACCGGCTGCTGGTTGACGGCGTACAAAATCAGAAAACGCAAGGGCAAGGCAAGAGCCCTGGGCTGAGGGTCTGGAGGCTGGGCGGACCTGAGTGACCTTGGGCCCTTTCTTCCAATTTCCGAGTCCTAGGGCGCCTGTGTTTCGTGCTCCTCCAGTAACTGCTTCATTAGGAAGTGAGGGTTCCGTGCCCAGCACTGTGCCAGAGCTTTCTGTCTGCCGCCAGCCTCACCCCAGGCCTGCAAGGTAGGTGCCGTTATCATCCCCCGCTGGACAGATGTGGAAATGGGGTTTCGGCGAGGTTGACGTTTGCCTAAGGCTAGCCACCTGGCTAATGGCAGAACCATGGTAGGAGTGAGGGCTGGTGATTCCGAGGGCATGCTCTTAGCCAGGGAACCACAGACACCAGAGGATTCGGGGTGTTCTTTCTTCCCCTCCGAGCCAGATGAGGGTTGGGTGTCTCGGTCCCCACACGCTTCTCCCCAGAGCAGGACTGGCAGGCCAACCAGCCTTCCCTGCGGCCCTGGACGTCGGACCTACCCCCTTAAGTGCACAGTGTGGGCACAGCTGGACAAGGGAGCCAGGGTCACCCCCCTGGTTGGTGACTGAGATGGGACTTGGGTCTTTTGAGGACAAGTAAGGCTCTCTGATAGGGAGGCTGGGGGCCTCTGATGGCCCCTGGAGTGAGCTGGCGAGTTGTCCCTATTGCTCTGACACAGGTGCACGTGCGGCCATTTGTCAAGCGTGCCCTCCGGATTCTGGCAGGTGCCGCGTGGGGAGGGCCAGCGGGCCGTGGGCAGCTTCTCCTCCTCTAGCCCCCCCCCCCACCCAGTGCTCCCGAGCAGCGGGCTGCGCAGGTGCGCCCAGGCAGGGCCCTCAGCCGGGCGGGGGGACCTGCCCGGTCCGCCTCTGCGGGGCCTGCGGGGCGGCGGGACTTACTCGGGTAGCGGTAGTAGAACTCGTTCTCCAGGTCGCTGGTGGCGTTCTCCGCCCCCTTTCTGTCGATCCAGTGGGGGTCGGCATCGAGGTCGTAGCGCACGAACACGCCGAAGAGGACCACCAGGGCCACCTGCAGGAGCAGACAGGTGGCCGGCAGCCGCCAGCGCAGGTTGGTGTTCCAGATCATGCTGCAGGGGGCGCCGGGCCGGGAGGACAGCGGGCAGTCCGGACGCCGGGAGGCGGCGGCGAGGCTTATAAGACCCGGGCAGGGGCGGGGCGGGGCGGCCGCGTCGGGTGGCGGAACAGCTGACCCGGGTGCCGCCCCCGCGCGCTCGCCCGACCGGCCAGGGGACCGCGGGCTCGGGGCTCGCCGGGACCCGGGAGCCCCCGCCGCTCCCCGCGTCGGGACGGGAGCAGAGGGCAGGGGGCCGAGGGGGGTGCTGTGGGCAGGGGTGGAGGCGCCCCAACCTCCGTGGATCCCATCGGTACCGGGCAGCGTGCCTTTCCCGTTTTGGTCCCAGGACCCGAGACAGAAAAAGCCCGATCATCTGCCCTCCCTTCCAAGAGAGACACAGGAATTCCTAGATAGCAGTGATCGTCACCAGCATCCCCACCATCCCTTTCTTTTTCTGGTCACAAAAGTCGTGTAGGATACCTGGAAAACCAGGAAAGTCTCAGAACTGTCATGCACCACAGAAGCCTGGGGAGGCATGACGCCTCGGTGCCGCGTGTGGGGTTCCGCGGAGGGTACCCTGGAACGGAGAGAGGTGCTAATGGGGAAAAACAAAAGGAGAAGTCCCCATTGAGTCTGAAGTTCTGTTGATGGCGTTGTGCCCACGTGGGTTTCATGGTTGTGACACAGGTACTCTGGGCAGGTAAGACCTTAGCAGAGGAAACGGGGTTAGGGAACTCTGCACTGTCTTTGCAACTTTTCTGTCAATCTCAAACTATTCTTGAAAAAAAAAAAGTGGGTATGGGGCCCCTGGGTGCCTCTGGGTGGCTCCGTCAGTTAAGCGTCTGACTTTGGCTCAGGTCATGATCCTTAGTTCCAGCCCTGCATCCAGCTCTGTGCTGACAGCTCAGAGCCTGGAGCCTGCTTCGGATTCTGTGTCTCCCTCTCTCTCTGCTCCTCCCCCACTCACACTCTGTCTCTCTCTCTCTCTCTGAAAAATAAACTTAAAAAATTTTTTTAATAAAAAAAAGAAAAAAGACTATTAAGAAAAAGTATATAAAAGGTGGTCAGAACAGTTAAGTTTTAAAGTAACACAAGTATGCTCTAGAGATTTTAGAAAATACAGAAAGCACACGGGGCGCCCGGGTGCCTCCATCGGTTGAGCGTCTGACTTCAGCTCAGGGCACGGTCTACACAGTTCGTGTCGGGCTCTGTGCTCATAGCCGGGAGCTGGAGCCTGCTTCAGATTCTGTGTCTCCCTCTCTCTCTCCGCCGCTCACCCACTCATGCTCTGTCTCTGTCTCTCAAAAATGAAAAAATATTAACAGAATAAAAAAATCAAATACAGTAAGCGCAAATTAAAAAACAAGGAAACCACTTGTAATTCCTCCACTAGAGGCAACACCAATAGGAGAGAAAGAGGGAAAGAGAGATGCGTCCTGTAATACTGACATATAGCTGCTTTATTCGCTTAATTTTTTGTAAACATCTTCTCGTATTCTTGTTCTTTGGCATCATTTTTAAAATGTTTATTTATTTTTGAGAGAGAGAGAGAGAGAGACAGAGCAAGTCGGGGAGGGGCAGAGAGAGAGGGAGACACAGAATCCCAAGCAGGCTCCAGGCTCCAAGCCGTCAGCACAGAACCCGACGTGGGGCTTGAACCCATGAACCTCGAGACCATGACCCTAGCCAAAGTTGGACGCTCAACCAACTGAGCCTCCCAGGCGCCCCTAAACCTTTTAGATGTGTTCTAATTCTCAATAGAACCCTTGCAAGGTGGAAAATAGAGCTCTATCCTACAGATGGAACTGAGGTGAGATTCAAACTCGGGGCTGTCCTATGTCACGACTCCATGCTGCTTGCCTCCTCTGGGCCGGGCGAAGGAAGCTTTGGTTTCAGGGACGTGCACCCCCTGCTGCAGAGAAAGAGATCTAAGCGCCCAGCAAAGGGAGAACTGGAGGGTAGGAGGCAAGGGCCGGGGAACTTTGGAGATGAAGCCGGTGGGGGCACAAGGTTCCTCTGGAGTCATCCACTCCCGGGGGTGGGGGGGGGCGGGCATGAGCTCCTCGAAGCCAGAACACATCTTACCTAGAACTCTCTTCCCTTCCCGCAGCGCGGTGCGGTGCGGAGCAAGAAGCAGGAAGGAAGGGGAGACGAATATTCTTTGAGCACCTACTGCGTTCCAGGCTCCGTTCCAGGTGCTGGGAGGTGAATCACTGTCCGCGTGGGAACTGCTGGGGGGCGGGGGGGCGCTGCCTGTCAAAAAGCAAACGCAATGGAGAAGTCTGTGCTATGTGTGAGGGTGACAGGTGCCACGCGGGAAAAGGAAATGGAAAGCGGGAGAGGGAGGGCTGGGGTCATCAAGTAAACACAGGGGCCTGGGAAGGTCACACTGGGGGAGGGAGGGGGGGAGAAAAGGGACAGAGAGAGGAAGGGAAAGGGGGAGAAAGGGAGGGAGGGAGGGAGGAAGACAGGGAAAGAAAGAGAAGATGCTTCTGGAGGCTCTAGTCTCACCTCACCCCCCAACCCTGTAGGCATGACCCCCTCAGCGGCGCTTCGATGCCACCCAGCTTTCCAGAGCACGTGCCCCTTTGGTCGCTGTGGCAGCCTGAGCTCTCAGTGTTTCCCCCCCACATGGCCGGAAGTTGTACTGAGGGTGCCCCCCCGGGGAGAAAATGGCCGCCGCTCTCTGAAACCTAGAAAAAATAATCTTCTTTCAGAACATTTTCTCTCCAGCCACCACGGTTGGGCCAGGCCAGCAGGCTGCCCCACCTCGGAGGAGGCCAGCTCTCTCTCTCTCTCTCTCTCTCTCTCTCCCCGGAGTGTGCATACCCCCAGGGTGATGGGGGGGGCTGGAGCTGGGGCGGGAAGATGGAGGCTCTCTCCCCGGGGCCCTTTATCCACTTCCTCCCATCCTCAGTCACCACTTAATTCATTTATCCATTGAGCTTTCTTCCTAACACTGGCCTCATGTTATCTGTCCCTTTGTAGTCTGTCTTCCTACACCACAACGGCAGCCCCCAAGGGCAAGGGCCCCCAGAAGAGAGCCTAGCTCAAGAGGGTTGCTTATTAATGATTTTTTGAACGAACGAACGAATGAATGGATGAACTCAATTTATTCAGCAATCAAAGCATGTACAGAGCACCTACTGCATACGCAGCTCAGCATTAGGCCCAAATAGCCTCGCAAAGACACCCGCTAGTTTGTACTGTACGAGAGGAGGCACAGGTGGCTTGCCCTGGTGGTTAGAGCAGGATCAAGGACATTCCCGTGTACTTGGGGAGAGCTCGGTGGGCACTGCGGTGATCATATCAGGGTGGGCTTCATGGAGGAGGCGAACCGATCCAGGATTTGCAGAGCACACAGGAGGTAGGCCTTTCCTCCTCTGCCCTCTGGCTTTACTTATCTCACCTGCCCCCCATCCGGAGGGTTCCAGGTCACCTCCCCATCCTGGCCTGGCACGTCCTCTGACCACCAACAGGCTGGAATTCTGGGCTTGTCCCCTGAGACCAGGGTTCAAGAAACTGGCTGCTCAGGTCTGTCGGGCCAGACGGGGGTTTGCCAGAGAGGCTGGCCACTTCCTCCTAAGATGCCGGTGACTTGACGAGTGGGGATGACAGGCGGGGATGACAAACCGGGATGGTTCCCTCCCCAGCCGGAGAGGCAGGGTGTGGCAGCTCCCTGGGCTGGAGGGTGGTGGCGGTGGTGGTGTGGTTTGAGGCAGAGGTGATTCAGATTGTCCCGTTCGGGGTCAGGGTGTCCCTGCTCCAGGCATGGTGGCCTCTGCTGTCCCTGCACGGGAGAGGGAGCTGCGCAGGAACGGTCGCTGAGTCACCGTCATTGCCCTTCCCTGTGCCCGCCCCTCTGGGCAGATCATCACAGCACCCTCGGCGTCTTTGGCCTTGGTCCCACCTCCAGCCTGAGGTCGCGGCGAGGGCCCAGGCCAGGACTCGCGAGCTCCCATTCCTGCAGATTTGCTGGAACACACGCAGCCCGGCTCGGCCTTCCCACCTCCCCCTGCCATGGGAGCCTCCGCGCCTGCCCCGCTCTCCGCTCCCATCCGCCCTGATGCTCACGGCACCGCAGCTCCTGGGCCCCGAGGTTCAAAGGGGCCAGGTCCTGAGAGCCGGCCCCCCCCCCCCCCCGCCGCCCCAGCTGGGTGAACTTGGGCAGGCCGCTTCCCCGCTTTGTGACGCCATTCTCCCACCCACACAATGGTGTGACAGCAGCCTCTCCGGGTGGTTAGGTCTGGATGACTCCGAGGCTTTCCCATGATGCTTTTAACAGCGTGGCGGGTGCTCTCCGATGCAACGGGAAAAGAATGGGAAAGTCCCCTGAGAATCAGAGAGTCATAAATATAACCAGGGGTGGCTTCTCGGATGGCGGATGATGGCATTCTTCTTGGGGGCTCTTTGGAAAGTCTGCACAACGCAGGGCCCCGGAGGGAGAGCCCCGCGCCCTCCCCAGAACCATGGGGCTGGGAGCACGGCCTGGAGCCCTGGGAAGCAGTCTCGGCCAGGCCCCATCCTCTTCATTCTCTTTGACCCCCAGACAGGGCCACCGGCCCACGCCCGTGGGGAGGTCGCCAGCGTGGCCAGCCTGCCGGTCCGGGAGAGGATACGGGCCTTTCTGCAAAGTTCTCTCCTCCGCGACCCCTGGGACCAGTGGGATGCTGGACATCTCATTCTCCCTGCCTAGTGGGCTGCTCCGATAAGGACACAGCGTGTCATCCGTGCTAATCCTGCCCCAAACGCTTACCGTTAATTTAATCACGCAGAAACAGCAGACAGGCCCAAATCGAGAGATATTCTGCAAGACGACTGGCCTCGGGGTCTTGTTTTCCCTTTTTACTTTTTTTAACGTTTATTTATTTTTGAGAGAGAGGCAGAGCATGCGCAGGGGAAGAGCAGAGACAGAGAGAGGGAGACACAGAAACTGAAGTAGGCTCCAGGCTCTGAGCTGTCAGCACAGAGCCCCATTTGGGACTCGAACCCATGATCTGTGAGATCATGACGTGAGCCACCCAGGGTTTTTTTTTTTTTTTTTTTTTTAAGCATCTCAGCATCCTTGAAGCCTGTGGCCAGTAGCACCCCCCCACTCCTAGTTGAAACAACTGCGGATGTCTCTAGACGTTGCCAGAAACGGGGCAGAGCCCCTACACGCTAAAAAGGCGGCTCTCAGCATAGCTCTGGCCCTGGCGCGAGCTCTGTGCTGCCGCCCAGGTTCCTCCCGCAGAGCAGGGCTGGGGGCGGGAGGGCTGGATGTGGCTTCTGTACCCATACTGCCCTTGTCTCCACGGCTTCCCTGGCTGCTCTCCTCGGGGGGTCCAGTGCGTGGCAGCCCCACTGGGACAGAGGAGATGGACCAGAGACAGGTGGAGCCCTATTCATTGTCCTCAGGCCTGGGGGAGGGAGGTCTCCCAGGCCAGCACCCCAGTGGCCCCAACGTGCAATGGGCTTTGAGGAGTCTCCGTGGCCTCAGTGTTCCTGGCCAGGCCTGGCCTTCCAGACAGTGCGAAGCAAAGGGAGGGACCTTGCACAGGGGCCGACCCCTCCGTCCCCACGCAGGGCGGCTGGAATTCTCTCTGCTGCCCAAATGTTTTTTTTTTTAAATTCATTTATTTATTTTGAGAGAGAGAGAGAGAGTGTGTGCATGCTAGGGAGGGGCAGAGAGAGAGGGAGAGAGAATCCCAAGCAGGCTCCACGCTGTCAGCACAGAGCCTGACGTGGGGCTCGGACTCATGAACCGTGAGATCATGACCAGAGCCGAAACCAAGAATCCGATGCTCAACGGACTGGGCCCCAAAGGCGCCCCTGTCTCCAGACAGTTGTAAAGAGTCCCGAGTCCTCGGATAGCCAGGTCTCTGGGGATTTGCCATAGACGCTAAAGTGCGGCCGGAACACAGGGGTATGGCCAACCCAGAGTGGTGACCTGGACCCCGGGCGTCCCCCAAACCAGCCACTGAAGGGTTCGCGCTCTTTGAATGGGGACCCTCTGGAAGCTCCTCCCCACCCCTACCACCTCTCCCCCACCGCTAACCCCCGCTGCTACACTGATGGTTAAATATTTTGACCACCTCCTCTTGGCTCACATTATCGGTTGACACACATTTATTGCAAACCTGTCATGAGCCAGGGTATGCTGGGTGCTGCCCTCCACGTGTTCCTGAGCCCCCCGGGGGAGAGAGACCTCCCACCCGCCTTACCATAGTGTGGCAGGTGCAAAGGCAGAGGCCTGTCTTTTCTCTACAGAGAGTCTCCTGGGGGCACACGGAGGCAGGAAGCGTCTGCGGGGCGTCTCGGAGGAGTTATACAAACCGGGTCTTGAAGAATGAGTGGGGGTTCATAGAAGGACGAGGGAAGGGAATTCTAGGAAAAGGGACCAGAACGTGCAAAGGCACAGGGGTCATCTCCATGGGATGTGGAGAGAAAATATTAGGACTTGTATTTATACTCCTTCTTAGCCTCCTCCTTCTATATTTACTATTTTATAGACGTTTAATGGTGGGCATGACCTATTAACATATATATACATATATACATAGTTTATTTTGAATACACATACTCTGAGGCGCACACCCCCACATTTTTTACTGATGCATAGTACAAATTGTTGCCAAGCCCAGTTTAGGACGTGTTGTATTTGGACATGTAACGTCCAAGAGGCAATACCTAGGCTTGGAGCTAGTCATGGGTGTGGCTCAGGGAGCCAGCCTTGGGTGCTGGGTGGGGAGGAAGGGAGGAGGGTTTAGACTGAGTGGAACAGAGCAGGGTGGAGGAGGAAACGGGTGGCTCTCAGCCCGGCGGCTCTTCAAATCACCTAAGGAGCTTTTTTTTTTTTTTTTTTTAAAACATTTTATTGAGTTTTGAGAGACAGAGAGACAGAGTGTGAGCAGGGGAAGGGCAGAGAGAGAGGGAGGCACAGAATCTGAAGCAGGCTCCAGGCTCTGAGCTGTCGGCACAGAGCCCCATCCGGGGCTCGAACCCACAGACCGTGAGATCACGACCTGAGCTGAAGTTGGCCGCTCAACCGACTGAGCCACCCAGGTGCCCCATAATCGTGATTTTAATAGCTGCAAAAATATCTTTCCTTGTATGTTGTATGTATTGTCTCCAGAGCCTCAGAGTTACAAATTTGGTTGATTTAATTTATGGGAAAGTTCTGCCCTACAAGCTAATTGGCAAAGCCAGAATTCACTGCCAAACCAGTCAACCCAATTAGACTACCGTCCAAAGAAAATCCGGATACATTTTTCAGTTCAAGTAAATGTGTTGATACATAGGCTTGTCACAATCATCTCACTTGCATATTCTAATTCTAATCTAAATAGAGGCCTTGTCACCTAGAATTTGTCCCTTCGATGGGG
Source organism: Paradoxurus hermaphroditus (assembly GCA_004024585.1). Classification (NCBI taxonomy): domain Eukaryota; kingdom Metazoa; phylum Chordata; class Mammalia; order Carnivora; family Viverridae; genus Paradoxurus; species Paradoxurus hermaphroditus. The sequence goes on along the minus strand of PITB01035068.1, from coordinate 2,920 downwards.
TAAGATGCTGCCCCTTTCACATTTATGACTGATGTTCGGTGTGCTTTTTTGAAGGGGTCTCTCCCTCGGGAGTGCACATGTTCTGACTGCCCCTTTCTTTAAGTCCCCAGTGGTTTGCACACCTCTAGATGATGCACCACGGTCGGACTGGGCTTGAGCGAAAAGTAAACCTTACTTGGAAAGGTAAGCGAGATGAGAAAGGAACACTGGCTTGATGTTTGACGGCAGAGGCAACCAGATTCATTTCAGAAAGGAGGACCTAGGGGCGCCTGGGTGGCTCAGTCGGGTAAGCACCCGATTCTGGCTCAGGTCACCATCTCACAGTTCATGGATTTGAGCCCTGCATTGAGGTCTGTGCTGATGGCTCAGAGCCTGGAGCCTGCTTTGGATTCTGTGTCTCCCTCTCTCTGTGCTCTTCCTCCGCTCATGCACTCTCTCTCTCTGTCTCTCAAAAAAATAAATAAATGTTAAAAAAATAAAAAAAAAAGAAAAGAGGACCTAGGGAGGTTGAGGATCTGGAACGTGGTATTTTTAAAGGTGTTCATGGTAGATTCATGCATATATGGTAGAGAATTACTTCTGCGATTCTGTGGGAAACACAACGCTTTTATGCATATTCCTAAGGGGAAAAAAGTGAGCTCTGATCCCTTCCTCACCCCATAAACACTAATTCAAGATGGATCATAGACCTCAATGTGAAAACTAAACCAATAAAGCTTCTGGAAGGAAACACAGGAGGGCAAAGATCTTTTGAGCAGGACACAAAAAGCACCTTTTTTAATTGGTAAATTGGACTTCATGAAAATAAAAGCCTCTGTTTATCAAAAAATGCCATTCAGAGAGTGAAAGGGCAAGAGGAGACTTTCGCAATATACATATTAGACAAAGGACGCATGTCCTTAATATGTAAAGATCCCTTTCAAATCAGTAAGAAAAGGAAAACCAAACAAACAAAAATTTGGGCAAAGGACTTGAAAAAGAGGCTCTTTAAAGGGCTTGTGAGCATATGACAAGGCTCTCAACACAATTAGTCCTCAGGGAAATGCAAAATAAAACCTCAGGGAGAGTCTATAAGACTCATCAGGATGGCTCAGATTGAAGCAGTCAGTGATGAGAAAAGCTGTTCGGACACGGACCAGCTGGAGTGCTCGGACCTTGCCCGGGGGGAGAATAAGTCGGTAAAAACAAAACATGCCCCTACTCTTTGTCTCGGAAATTCCACTCCTAGTCACATTTCCAAGTAAGGGGGTAGTTGCAGTTCGATCAGCGTGCGGCCAATAAGGGGCTACGTCGTTGTAGAGAATTTAGGACAGTAATAAAAATGACTAAAAGTCCATCTGTTTGGGGGATCCTGGTGGGCTCAGTCAGTAGACCACAGGACTCTTGATCTCAGGGTCATGAGTTTGAGCCCCACATTGGGTGCAGAGTTTACTTTAAAAAAAAGTCAATCTGTTTTTTATTATCCGTGCACCAGGACCAGCCATTTCTAACGATGATAAAATAGGTCCCCCAACATCTTTTTCGGTCTAAATTCTAAACAATTGCTATAATGACCATTGTTTGTTTGTTTTTTTAAGTTAATTTATTTTTGGGAGAGAGAGAAAGCATGAGTGGGGTCGGGGCAGAGAGAGAGAGGGAAAGAGGGAGAATTCCAAGCAAGCGCCACACTGTCAGCGTGGGGCTCGAACTTGGGAGCTGTAAGATCATGCATGACCTGAGCTGAAGTCGGATGCTTAACCGAGGTCACCGCTGAGTTTTAAAAATAGTTTTGAATTAACATATTTACAGTATGTAAATGAATGCTTTCGTAAGCATTGCCTTCTTTATGGAAGTTAATTTAGTGAATGTCTGGTTATGCACTTGGCCCCCAACGCACATGGGTTTGGGGCATTTATGTATTTATTTTATGAGGGGTTTTCTTTTGATTGTGGTAAAGATGTGTAATCTACAATTTGCCATTAAAAAGAAACAACCCGAGTTTGAATGTACAATTCAGCGACATTAATTACATTCACACTGTGGTGCAACCATCACCTCCCTCCACCTCCAGAATTTTTTGTCTTCCCAAACGGAAGCTCTACCCATCAAACACTAACCCCCGTCGCCTCCCCCGTCCCTTGGTCCCCTCTCATATACTCTCTGTCTCTATGACCTTGTCTCCTCAAGGCAACTGGTATAAGTGGAATCCTACAGGACTTTTCCTCTTGTGTCTGATAAAGTTTTCAAGGTTCATCCATATTTTCACGCGGATGGCTGCTTCACTGCTTTTTATGGCTGAATCACAGTCCGTTGTACCTGCATTTGTTTTGAGAATAACTTCCTAAAGGTTCGGAACCATTCAATCCTTTTCAGATTACGGTTCCCGTCTCCGGTCCCCGTGGTATGACAGATTCCTGCACTTGACCGTGTATTTGAAATAAGGGTAGCAGCACGATTTTAAAGACAAAGAAGCAGAACCTAAGGTACCTTAGTTCTTTCGTTTTATGGGATTCCGGGCATTTTTGTGTTTAAAATCGAGAACAGTAAAACAGAGTATAAACCGATGAAGGTTTTGGTCTTCTTTTAAAGAAGTTCACATATTTAGGAAAGAGCCCGAATGCCCATCAACAGATGAATGGGTAAGGATGTGGTGTATGTGCACAACGGAGTAGTACTGGGTGATCAAAAAGGATGAAATCTTGCCATTTGCAGCAACGTGGATGGAGCTAGAGGGTTTATGCTAAACAAAATTAGTCACAGAAAGACAAATATCATCTGACTTCCCGCATGTGTGGAATTGAAGATACAAAACAGATGAACTTATATAAGAGAAGGGAAGCAAAAATAACATGAAAACAGAGAAGGGGACAAAACATATGTCACTCCTAAATACAGAGAACACACTGAGGGGTGCTGGAGGGGTGCTGGGGGGGTGCTGGGG
>PITB01035067.1:0-12599 GCA_004024585.1 Paradoxurus hermaphroditus | reverse complement strand
GAATGTGGCGGCAGCACCAAGCAAGGGGTAAATACGCCGAGTCCCCCAGAAGAACAAGAGAGCATAAGAGCATGGGGTATGACAAGGGCGGACCCCGAGTAAGGTTTAGAAGGAGCAGCTGAAGTTAGACCCGATGCCTTTGTTTAAGTTAGAAAAGCGTGCCCCTAACTTCGGTCGGACGCAGCCCCACGTCGGGACTCAAAGTTTGATAGAAGAGCACCGGTTGGATTTTAGCCCCCGCTGCCGGCTGAGCCACAGGCCCTTGGGCAGTAAACAACCTGCCCAACTGTACCTAGCTGCCTGAGTCAGGTGGCGGAAGGAGGACCAGTGCAGAGGTGAGGATGCTGAGGGAGTGCGTAGAGAATGATGAGAAGCCATTTCCTGAGGCGCGTGTTCACGGCGTGTGGTATTCGGAAGTCCATTTAGACTTAGATCCCCATGGGATGGGGAAGAGATTGCTGAAGGCCTAAAATGGCAACAGAAGAGTCTTGAATGGACCTGGGAGATAGTGTGACAACACGGCATCGACAAATTCTGAATGGGTAAATGACCCTCAAAGTGGGCGTCAGAAACCGTCAACACCCAGAGTCCTTGTTCATCCAAGCAAGCAGGATGGGGAGAGGGTGAATGGCGGCACGGCAGATAAGATGACAACAGCGTAGTTAAGAGACATAAAGAGGGGGCACCTGGGTGGCTCCGTTGGTTAAGAGTCCATCTCTTGATTTCAGCTCGGGTCATGATCTCGCAGTCGTGGGATCGAGCCCCGCATCGGGCTCCAAGCTGAGCCGTGGAGTCTGCTAGAAATGGTCTCTCTCTCTCCTCCTCTGCCCCCTTCCCCCACTTGCATGCTCTCTCCTTTAAAAAAAAAAAAAAGACATAAAAGGAAACTCGACAGATGAGGCAAGTGGACAAGAAGTGGGGAACAGAAAACTCAAAAGAGGGGAAGTGAGTGAAAAGATGAATTTCTTCCACATTGCATTTCCCGGAGTGCAAGCCTGTTCTGGTTTATGTTCTTTCCCATAAGGTTATTAGACGGCTGCGTAAGGAACGGGCCACAGACGTGTCCCAGTTGGATCTCAGGAAGGCATGGGGTTGCATTTTTCATGAGCTCCTGGAGAACAGAATGAAGGAAAACCTGCAGGATGAACACTTAATCTGGTGGGCTCGGAGTCGGTACTCAGAAAGCGCTGATGAGTAAGTTCATGTCCACCTGGAAGGAGTCGTTCAGTGAGAAATCGAGTGCGGACATCACCAGTTTGCCTGCGATCACACAGCTGGCGCAGGAAGGAGCCCGGACTCTCGCCCAGCTGTGCCTGACCCCAAAGCCCGTGTTCCATTTATTACGAGTAGAGACCAAAAGGGCATTAAGCCTGCTTGTGAGAAAAGAGTCGGGGGAGAAGCCAGAGCGGCGAGGATGGAAATCCCTGCCCAGACAATGGCGATGGACCGAAGACCTGGCCGATGGCGAGGACCCAAACAAGATCAAAATCGGAGAGATGGCGTTCGAACCTCACCTTTTGCCTCCCAAAAGCCTCTCGCAGAAGCACAAGCGGGGACGCCAGGTGTGACCCCTCTTCAGGCTGGGGAACACGGGTGCTTCTGTCCTACTGGTGTGCCGTGAAACCCCGAACGGCCAGTATGGTCACACGTGGTCAAAGCTCAGTCGAGCGTCTGATGTGAAAAAACAGCGCCTTCCAACCGGTCCGGCTGAGACCACGTCTCGAGTACTGGGGCCAGATCTACATAACGCATTTTGAGAAGCGCGTGGACGAACTGTGACGTCCCCTGAAGGAAATGACAAGAAGAGCAAGGAGTCTGAGCCCGGTCACACGGAGGGTGATGGAGGACCCAGGGACAGTCACGAGAATTTGGGACTTGGGAATGTCATCTTCATACCTTCCTTTTTTTTTTTTTTTTCCCCCTTAGGGCAGGATTCAAACTGAAAATCAAAGTGAGAGATTTGCTCCGATATAACCAATGCGCCAAGCTGCTTCTAGTCCAACCTTCCCTATGCCCATTCTCCGCCATCTCGATAAAGTACAGAGAGACCGGGTCGCGCCCAACTTTGAGACTCTGAGGTTTAGGGGATCAAAACTCACTGTTAAAAAGAGACTACTTAAAGCAAAGCAAATACAGGCGTTCATCAGATCAAGCGAACTCAACCTAGGACCTACATGTCCAAAAAAAATAAGATTATAACTATTCCTCTGACGGAAGTTATGCACAATAGTATCCTTCTACCGGCAGCTTTTTAGTGCCTTTATGGGGTGACTGGATACGTAGAAACGTAATTACCTCCAACTTTCGAAGGATAGACTTATCAAATGAAGCAAGGTAAACTGTAATATGGGTTAATGTCCACTTCCGTAAGCTTCGAGACAAGCAAAATAAAGAATGACCCGTACTCCAATAATACACAGGGGCTTGGCGACATAAGTAAACATGACAAGAAGATTAAAGCATTTGTGACCACGCAGTCATCGACTCTCTGCTTTTGTGCTTTGCCCAAATAAGAATTAAGGCAGCACCGGGTGCAGACGGTGAGGGAAAGGAGAGAGGGTGCTGGGCTCGGACCTGGAGTGTTTGGGAGCGATCTTGCAGCCGTGGTGACGACAGGGCCGGAAGCTGGAGGCTTTCAAATGTATGATAAACGAACCAAGCGTTCAGAGCCCAAATCAATAAACACAAACATGAAGGGAACAGACGGGAAGAGAAGGAAAAGGGAACATGAAGACACCATAAAATCCTGGTGATATATTTGAAGAGAAATCATGACGCAAATAGAAATTAGGAAGTGAAGGGCGGGGGGAGAAGAGGAAGACTGGGGCTCTGTAAAATGTCCGTCTGTCTCTTTCCTCCCCCCACACTCACATCCACCCCCCCCCCACTCCTTGCAGGGTTCACTGGATAATTTCTGATTCTGGGGGGGCAGGTATCTTTCATGCTCCATGCTTGTTTGGATTTTGCCAGCAGGATTCATGGTGTTTCCGTAGACAATTGTAACTGCTTCAGGGAGCAATCGGGATGAAACAAGGAAACGGCAAGTGAGAGCTCAGGCTGGGGCGGCAGGGTGGTGTTTTCATGGCGTCATTCCAATAAGAAAAGTGTAGGATGTGGAAAAACAAAAGAAGGGAGGTGCGGGGTTCTCACTAGAGTCGGGGTGAGTCCCTGATATTTAGAAGAGAAAGAAAAAGAGCTCAGAAAGAAAAGCAGACTGTACTGTGAGGGATTGCTGATGCCGGGAGAGGTTAGAAGCCCGTGACCTTGAAAGACAGAAAGGGAGAGAGGAAGGAACGGAAGGGAGCGGCAAAGAGAAGAACGGCCGCTTGTCAGTTTATTAACGGAGATTGCTTCCATCTCCGCCAGGGCCTTAAAGCCCAGGATTGCTTGGTCTCAGGTCAGCCGGGTTTATTGCAGACTTTGCCTCTTTGACCGAGGAATAATGGGCTTGAGTTCTGCGGGTAGGCGAGAATTGCTCCCATCAATTTCTTGGCTGAAGGACGGCCCCCCAGGAAGGTCTGGGGGGCCCTGAGCTCGTTGGTAATTACCCTGAACTAGTGAAGGACTTTCCATTTTTGCTGGTACCGGCAGGGGCATCGAGGTGAAGGAAAGAGAGCAGGGCCCCGCCAGACACGCACGGTAACCGCCCCCCTCGGTTTCCCGGCTGTGAATTGGGAGTGGCGGTCGCGGTAGCACTAGTAATAACGGTCATAGTCATATTAATGTTGTGAAGTGCAGGTGGGGCCCTTGGCCCGTGGGAGACCATACGGATACACGGACCTTAGGCTTAGCTGGTTCTGGTCTCTAGAGGCGGGTGAGGCAGGGAGTGTGTGCTCCCTGCATGGCTGTCCTGGGCCTTCCTTCACCGATAGCAGTGCAGTCCCGGAGCTCGGGGCAGACGGCAAAGTTTAGAAGCCAAATCAGTTTTCTGTTTCTCGGCCTTCCATTTCGCCACTTCCCTTTGGTTTCGGGCTGTCCTCTCTTTGAGTACGGGATGGTCTTGACTGCAGTTCGTTGTGTGGTTCCTTCTGCTCGTGTTGCAGCCAGGACGCCACAGGGAGTAGAGAGAAGCTAGCGCTCGCCTGGGGCGAGTGAAGAAAAACAGAGATCTAAAAAGCTGGAAAGGGGTATCTGCTTGATGGATTTCTAAAAAATGGTTTGGAAACCGTTTACGAGAAGGGAAAGTAGGTAGGTGAGATGCGAAGTGATGGGAGAGACATTCAACTGTCGAATGCCAAGGATGAGCTGGGGGTCTACACCCATCCCCGGGAACACTGGGAATGAGGATTGGTATCTGAATTCTTGACGCGGAACCTGAGGCACGGGTGGTGGGGGAGTAAGTTTTCCCAGCAGCTAGGAAGCGGCCGAACTGAGATCTGAAACCAGGTCCCTCTGTCCATCTCCACTGTTGCCGGCAATCTTGCCTTACAGAGAATGGCGAGCTGGGAAAAAAAAGAAGAGAATTTGCTGGAGTTTGATAGAGCATAGACATGACGCTGAAAGAAAAGGATTTTGTCTTACAAAAGATTGAGGGCAAGTGAACTTTGATGTGACGTGCTTTGAACTTGGAAAAAAAATAAATAAATAAGAGGGGCCCTTATTTGGCTGACTCAGGCTTGTGAGCACGCAAGTCTTGTGAGTTCAAGCCTCACGTTGGGTGGAGAGATCGCTCAAAAATAAAATCTTTAAAAAAAAAAATAGAAAGTTAAGTTTGATATGCCAGACTGGTGTTTATTCCAGAAGAGGATACATAACCAGAAGAAGGAAGAGCAAGTGACCCTAGGCACAGGGACACTCTCCGGTTTGTCTCCACCTTCTCCTCCCTCCTCCTTGCCATCCCTCCCCACCCAAAAAACTTTAAGCAGGAAGAGGAGCTCATTTAAAAAGAGGAAACCATCCTTGAGACCAGCGGAATCTCCCTAATCCACAGCGACAGGCAGGGACCTACGGAGCAGCAATTTGATTAAATAAGGATATAAGGGATTTAGAGGGACTCTCCAGTTGTGTCGAGTTTGTCTGTACGTCTTTGAAATATATTTACTTGGCTTCCAACCCTAAAAACAAGCCGAGGAGATGGTTCCCGTTGGAAAATGTTGCCCATGGAAAGTAGGGAGCCATCTCAAGGCAAGGCCGAAGTGTGGACCTGAGACCCTAAGAGGTTGGCAGAGGGTCCTCAGCAGGTGCACTGGCAGAGAGAGCGTCCCAAGGTCAGGGTGGGTAAAGCCAGCCTCACCGAGGGGCTTCCAGACTGCCACCCCAGACTGGGAGGGGAGAACGGTACACCTCTCCCGCCCGCATCTCATCTCTCGCTCCAGGACCTGCTGCCGTCAGAGACCGCCCTGTGGCTGCTTCCAGCAGAAGGGGGGCAGCCAGGGGAGGACTGTTCTGTAGGAAACACACCTGCAGGGCAGGCGGAGCACAATCTGAGGGCTTTTTCCTGAGCCACTTCCTTGTGTCTTCGAGACTTGCGTCAGCAGAGCAACCACCGAGGAATCACTGTTCTCGGACAGGCTGCGGAGGCCCCCCTCTCTAGCTCCGTGTGCTCGCCCCTGCCGGTCATGTGGGGGGATTTGTGTCTTCCTAGGGCTTTGGAGGGGGAAGGGGAAAATAAGAATATCTCCTGTGCACAAAATCCTTTAAAATGGAGGCTCGTAGAGAGTACTAAACTCTCAGCCAACTAGCCAGAAAGGGTTGTCTTTGCTTACTTTGGTTGCCATAAAGTCCAGAATGTTTATATCCCATAGAGAGGACCCCTGCGGAAGCAGGCCGGGTCCTCCGGAGAAGGCTGTTGATTCCCCTGAGATCCCGAACCGTAACAGGAATGGCCTTGGACCTCTGACTGGAGAGGTCTAGAGACGCGCGGGAGCTGTCGGCTGTAAATCTTTGAAAGCAGAGGCCCCTGACGGCCATTCCCAAGTACGCGGCTATCTGTCTGCAAGCTTGGTGCTGCCTCAACTCCCACTTAGCCTCTACACGTGGCCACAGATCCAAATCTCCAGAGAAACCAGAAGGAGGATCTTACTAGAATAGGACTTGAGGGTTTCTATTTTAAAGGCTCCAGAAGATGAGTTAGAAGTAATTCAAGAGCAGGCACAGTAAAGACATACGCACGCCTCGTGAGACCTGGGGCGAGAAGGTTAACGTTTTCAACACGGCCGGCTGACTAAGAGGTATTCTGTAGGCAGGGATTCTGCTGGTTGAGTGTAGAGCCAAAATGTCATTGGAAAGCCCGAAAGGAGGAAAGGCCAGCCCCTGATCTCTTGATCATGTGCTGAGCCTTTTTTCTTTCCTTTTTCTCACTTTTTCTCCAGAATAGATGGAGTCGGGTCCCTACAAGAATATTTCAGCAATAGCCAGCAGGTGAATCATAGGCGGTTGTCCATCCGAAGCCTACAAATTTTCGAGAAGGGCCATCTCTGACCTTTCTCAGCGTCCTGTTCGGAAGTCTAACGCCCAAGAAAAGGCAACTAAGGCAAAAAGTCTCTGACCGCAGCCGTAGGGTTCAGATGAAAAGAAAAACGCACCGTAGGGGTTGCAACACTAATCGTTAACCTAGAATCAAAAGCAGGCGTGAGGGGCCAGTCACTCTGAGAGGAACAGGACGACCCTTCCAGGAAACTCAGGGGGTTTAAGCGTCAGAGAACAAGTAAGAGCAGATGGTTTCCAGTTCTTTGCCAGCAAAGTAAATCTGTACCGTGCGGGCTTTCGACTCGTTGAAATGTTAAAGTTTACACACCTTAGAGCACACGGGAGACAGTGAGGGCAAGCCCCAAACCTGTCTAGTTAAAGCCTGTGTGCACTCGAAATGCAAAAAAAAAAAGTTACAGGATGACATCGCGGTTTGGGGTGCACCATTGCCCTCTATTGGATTAAATAAATCAGACCTCTGGTGTGGGAGCGTGTTTTATTATCTGCGGCTGAGTTTGCAGGGAGGTCAGGGCACCTTTGAGTGGGGGAAATTAACTGATCTTTGCAAATGGGCCCTCTGTCTGCGGCCCCTTCCCTGAGGGGATCGATTACAGTTATAATTCTGATGGCCGGTCGTTGATTGTGTTTTCATTCACGCAGCGTTTCCCAAGCGCCTGCTAAGCACCGGTCTGATACGGTAGGGAATCTGAGAATAAACAACAGCAACCACTCCTCCCATTTATTGAACGCCTACTGCGCGCCGGCGTCTTTATACACATTAACACCCCCTACGGAGTCCATGTGGTTACTCCTGGCTAGTGGATAAACAGGACGCTTGGAAATCCGAGATTTAAATCCAGGTCCATCTACTCCTAGGTCCACACTCTGTCCACCAACCTACAACCCCTCCCTTCCAGAAGCTTACAAACTACTAGGGGAGGTAGGCTATAAATAGAAACATCTATAGCAGGGGTCCACAAACTATAGCCAGTAGGCCAAATTCTACCTGTCACATGTTTTTGTCCATGAGCTAAGATGTTTCTTTTTTTCTTAAAAAAATTTTTTTTGAATGTTTATTTTTGAAAGAGAGAGAGAGAGAGAACAAGCAGGGGGAGGGGCAGAGAGAGGGAGACACAGCATCCGAAGCAGGCTCCAGGCGCTGAGCTGCCAGCACAGAGCCCGATGCAGGGCTAGAACCCGCGAACTGTGAGATCATGACCTGAGCCGAAGGTGGATCCTAACCGACTGAGCCACCCAGGCGCCCCTAGTTAAGATGGTTTTTATATTCCTAAGTAGTTGGGGGGAAAAAAATCAGAAGACTACTTCGTGGCATGTAAAAAGTATATGAAATTCAAGTTTCAGTGTCAGTAAATAAAGTTTTATTGGAACCCAGCTACACCCAATGCTTACTATTCTCAGACTGCCTTCCGGGCTACAACAGCACAGCTGAGAGGTTGTCGCAGGCACTGTACAGACCACAAAGGACTCTCCGGCCCTTCCAGAAAAGGTTTGATGACTCCTACTCTATACTCCAAGGTGGAATGTTTATGTATCAATAGAAGAGGCTTTTAAAAAGTGTTCTGGGGCTTTTTAAAAATCGTTCTGGGTGGCTCAGTCAGTTAAGCGGCCGACTTCAGCTCAGGTCATAATCTCACAGTCTGTGAGTTCGAGCCCCGCATCGGGCTCTATGCTGACAGCTCAGGGCCTGGAGCCTGCTTCGGATGCTGTGTCTCCCTCTCTTTCTCTCTCTCTCTCTCTGCCCTTCCCTTACTCACCCTCTGTTCCTATGTCTCTCAAAAATAAATAAACGTTAAAAAAATAAAAAATATAAAAAATATAAAGCGTGCTGGGACTTAAGAGGGGAAACTAACATTTAACCCACGGTAGGAGGTGTCAGAAGGACCTACAGGTGTGCTGTTTTAACACTCAACGCATGCAAACCCAGAGTTTAAAACAGTTAAGTTAAAAGGCAGTTATTTGCATAACAAATTTTCCTTTTCATTTTGTAAAGGGATTCACCGTGGGGTTGCTTTATAGAACGAGCCTCTATAATGTATGCTAATATGATTCCACTTACAAATACTCTATTCCTAATAACTTGTTGAGAACACATTTATTGTGTACAGTGAGGCTTAGCCATAATCTTTTTTTTTTTTTTTTTTCCTGGCAGTGTGGGGTTTCTTACTGCTGAAAAGTAATAGGGCTGACTTTGTCACTTCCGCGGGGAGAGTAAGCGCTCTGCCTTACCTTCTCATGGTCTCTGAGAGGGGCTTTGCCTCACAAGTAGAAGAGCCTGGGGGCGACCGAGCGGCTCAGTCGGTTAATGTCCGACTTCGGCTCAGGTCATGATCTCGCGGTCTGTGGGTTCGAGCCCCGCGTCGGGCTCTGTGCTGACGGCTCGGAGCCTGGAGCCTGCTTCAGATTCTGTGTCTCCCTCTCTCTCTACCCCTCCCCTGCTCATGCTTTGTCTCTCCTGCTCTCAAAAATAAATAAAACATTAAAAAAAAAAAAAAAGAAGAGTCTGTGGGTTCCAAGTCTCCGCATTATGTGAAGTTAACCTGCCAGGGGATTTTTACGTTTTTAGCCAACTTCCTTTTGGTAGCTGCAGTTAAAGTCCTCACGTGTAAACTCGTCACTGTGCCATCGCTTCGTTTCATACACAAGATATAAATTAATAAAAAATCACAATATTGATAAGGAGCAACGTTTCTCCTTTTCAAAAACACATCGGCTTATAACTGAATTACAACTGTAAGTCATATAATATTCAAATTAGAGTTCTCCCCCAACGAAATAAGAAGTGGGTTCCATTTAGGACCCAGCTCCTTCTCCCTTCGGGTCCTGAGCCTGAATCTTCCAACAGCTCCGTGGTGTTATGCAATTGCTCTTTTTGAGAGAGGCATGAAACGGAAGCCTTGGCTATTCATAGCCAACTTAGGAGGAGCTGAAATCTTTCAAGAAGTTTCTTGTCTGCTCCCAACCTAACAGTAACTACGTGTTTCGGAACACATCCCAGTAATCTGGATTTCACAGGGCGGCTCTTTTAAAAGAGCTGTCTTGTGGCTTCTGTTTTCATCCTCTGGGGTGACTCTGTCTGAGAAGCAGACAAACATTCCTGGTACCTAAGCCTGAACGTTTTTCAGGGGTCTTGGTGGTAAAAGAAGCGTAAATGGAAATGCAAGGGCAGAGAAACTCGTGAGTGGGGAAGTCCTGCGTGATGCTGCCAAGTGGCCCAGGGCTGTGTCACGGGGCTGCCAACGGGTGTGGCGCGCCACCCATAAAGGGGCGAAGTGAGAGAGACGCAGAGGGAGGGTGAGAGGCAGAGCCGGCGTTAAGGGCAGGGGCCCTGCACGCTTCCGAGGCAGGATTCCTGGGCAAATGGCATCAGCGACGGACTCGGGGTGGGTGCGGGAGGCTGCCCCCGGAAACTGTCAGTTCAAGTTCACACTGTATAGCAGGTAGCATGGCAGCCATTTCTAAAGCTGATCCCTGGAAGGAAACGCACACTTAATCTGTCTGTGAGGTTCTTTAAAGAGATGTCTCTCTCTTCCTCTCCCCCTGAGGTCAGAAGCTCTGTAACTGCGCGCAGTAGCTAGAAGGCTCCGTTGTGTTCTCGAATCCCTGAGGTGGCTGGCCGCACTTTCTCCCCTCCCCCTCCTCTTTGCTCTCTTGGAATTGTTGCTACCATGGTTTTAAATCTATCGATCTATGTATCTATCGATCTGGTTTGTCTCCCAGCTGCAGTGAGTATTGGCGGAAGGTACCGACTATAAAACAAACGGATAAATACTGAGCGAAATATGGGAGCTCAGGTTTCTTTTTCCCTGGTGGTCATTTAAAAGTTTTCAGAATTAAAACGAACGGATATAGACAAATGGGGTATAAATTTCCACGCATTTTTATGATCAAACAGAAGACCAAGCGCTGCGGTGGGGGGGGCGGGGGCGGCCCTGCTGTTAGGGAAGCAGGCAGCGGTCAGTGCCAGGGGAGAAATCGCCAAGCCCCGTGATTTGAATGAAAATAGAACACAGCCCTCTCCCCCTGAGCATCTCCCTCGTACCAAACAGCATCTGAACAGACTTCATTTCACAAATGGAAATGGGACGCAAACAAATTTTTTCAAAGTGATTTCATTAAGAGCGGGCCTGGTTTAACTGGGTTTTCAGAGCCGGGATTAATATCGTAAGCCGGGGAGCTCTGCTGTGGCTCGTGGGCCCTCGGCTTCACCACACCACCTGCCGCCTGGGGGAGGGCGGAGAAAGCGCCCGTGCGGGGAGCAGTGCTGCCTCGGCCTTCCCGCTGAACTTGTGCACGGCCAGCCCGGTCCAAGCACCCAGGCCGGATCCGAGTTACATGTAACACAGGCAAGCTCTTCCCAAGCTCAAGGTCATCGCTAGAGCCTGCCTTGGATATTTTTTGCAACCTTCATTTATGTGACTTTCTAATACGTTCACCGTTTGCCCTCCCCTTGTCTCCATCCTGCTTATTAAGGGTAAATTTGCATAGAAATGGGATCTTGGAACTGAGGACCATTCACCTGACACTTGATCTCCTGAGGTGACCGGTATCTGCTCTCGGTACCCTGAGGGCGACCCACAGGCACCGCTGTCTTCCTGCAGACTCAAAGCAAGGCCTCAATTAGGGGAGGCTTTTCATGTTAAAGCCACGGGGTGAAAGCAAACCAGTAAAAGCATTTAGCTCTCGCTAAGGAGGGCGGGATCCCCCTCGCTGCTGAGTGGGCCTTCGTAGGTCACAATTTTAATGTGCTGTAGATGGACAGATCCTGAAGAAAGGATACAAAAAGTATGGATATAATTTGTTTGGAAATAAATTTTGGCTGGTGAGAAGGCCCGGACAGTTAACTATGACATTTTGCTCGGGCTCCCGAAATAGCTTTTGGCTTCATATCTGTCTTTCGGATGGGTGACCGCCACCTCTACAAACTGCCTTTGGAAGGCCAGGCCCGTGTGGAAAGTCGGAGAAACGAGCCCCTGGCCGCCATCGCTGTCAGTGGCTTTAATCCCCTGATCTCTGCGCGCGGCACCGTCTCCACGGGGCGGCCGCCTTCCTTAGTCGCCTAAAGCTTGTCACGTGGGCGGAAATTCCCACCGAGCGGGTGATTGTGGTCCTGGTTTACTGGTCACTGACGGTCACGGGGTGTGAGTTCGCTGACGGAAAGGGTTTCAGACTCTGGCGCGTTCTGATACACATAAATGCCAAACGACAGCTTCCAAGCCTGTCCCGACAGCAAACTGTCTTAGCGCAGAACCTAAGGACTTGCAGGTCTTGGAGAATAAGCATCAAATTTCAGGGGGGAGCGTTCATAAAAGATGAGAGAAATCAGAAGAAAACTCTTCTGTTTTTTCTGTTTTTGAGCCGTTTGGGGCCAGGCTCCCTTTGCCGGGGATAAATTCATCCCAATACGATTATTTTGAAGACAGAAAGACTACTTAGTTTTATCTTGCGTCACACTTTGCATCTATTGTTAATTTTTTTAAAATTTTTTTCATGGTTATTTACTTTTGAGAGAGAGAGACAGAGTGCGAACAGGGGGAAGGGCAGAGAGAGAGGGAGACGCAGAATCCGAAGCAGGCTCCAGGCTCCGAGCTGTCGGCACAGAGCCGGACGCCGGGTTCCAACCCATGAGCTGTGAGATCATGACCTGAACCGAAGTCGGACGCTTAACCGACTGAGCCCCCCAGATTAATTTAATCTCACAAGCCCGTTAGTTGAATATTAGGATCCCCACTTTATAGATAAGAAACTGAGCCCCCAGGATGTTTAGTTATTACACAAGATCATACAGTTATTCACCCGCAAAACCAGGACTCCGCTCTTCCCATTCCATCCCCCGTCTCCTAAAACAACAACAACTGTATTTCATTTGGAGGCTACCTTTTTTATCTTACACAAGGCCTCGCGTATTACCGGGGGTGGGGGTATCGTAACTCAATTCAGAGGTGTTAGAATGATATCTTTCCAAATGTACTTGGCTTCCACCGTAATAACGCAATGAAGAATCTGACTAATCGAGCCCCCTGACTCTAAAGCCACCATGCCTTCCACTCTCAGGCCACGTGGAAGGATGCTAAGTTCCCCACTGGCCCCTGCTGCCTCATTCTCTTAAATGATTCAGATGTGAAAGAGAAAACGGCATCTGTCTCATGAACCCCGCCTGGTTAAATACGGCC
>PITB01035066.1:0-12599 GCA_004024585.1 Paradoxurus hermaphroditus | reverse complement strand
CTTTTATTGAGCCCTTTCTTTCAGTATCTCTGCCATATTCAATTGCTTCCTTCTCTAAGTACGTTATGTGTTAACCTACTACCTGCAGGAACAATTAGGAGCAAAAATAGAGACTAAAGGACAGTGCACTCCAGTAGGAAAAATTAGTTAATGCTTGTTGTCCCCAATATTAAAACTCCACTTTGGCCTTTACATGTGGATTTTATCGAAGGTTCCTGCCCTCCTAATTCCTGACTATTAATCTCAAGCTGTGGGTATTTGTTGATGTTGAGCACAGGCTGTGTGTGTGTGTGTGTGTGTGTGTGTCAGAGAGAGAGAGAGAGAGAGAGAGAGAGAGAGAGAGAGAGTTTTGTGTGTGGTGAGAACGGAGTGTTGATATTAATTCTAAACCAGTGAGGCTTGCAAAAATCGCAAGGGGTTAAGGATATGTGCAGCATTTATGGAAGAGTTGGAGCTTTTAATCTGTTCAAATGAGGGAAGGATGATTATCACTGTTCTCCTGTAACCTTAATTCAGCTCTTGAACCTGATTTGGACCGAGAAGCTCTTTTACATTTCCCCTTATTGCTGTGCTTGTCTTTTAAGAATAGCTATTAGAGTCATCAGTTTCTAAAACCTTTGTCACAATTCCTTGACCCAAATTCATCATCTTTCATTAGTTAGCAAGTTTGGTTTCTTCGCATGCTGGGAGAAGAATATGTTGTTATAAAATCACCCATGGTGTGTAATCTGTGTAATCAAAGGAAAGAAAAAGGAACAGCAATGATCGTTGTTTGTTTGTTTGACAACTGAATATAACTGCCATAAACATATTAAGTGCACTACAGTAAACATGTTAGGTGCACTATCTTTATTTGGGATGTTTAAAGAAATCAGGATGGTTGTTCAAAGACCTCCGCTCATACACTGGATCCTCCCATCTCACCTCAAAAATATCACTTCTACATTTGTGTCCGCTTCGCCTGCCTCTTCATTTACTTCCTCTTTTCCAAAGCATGGCACAAATATTCTGGAATATCACCTAACTTTATAAAAACAACCTTATCTTGATTCCACCTTTCCTTCACGCTCCATCTTTCTGAATCTTTTTAGAGCAGAACCTCCCGAAAGAGTTCTTCCTATTCGTCATCTCTACTGTCTCTTTTCCTCGTCTCTCTACTTCTCTCTCTGTCTCTTATTGAGGTGAATTTGAATGTTCCCCAACTGCATAGACAGTGTTAACGATTTTTCATGACTAGATTTATTCTGCCTGCTTCTGAATTTTGTATAAATGGAAAAGTGAAGTATGTGTGTAGTCATTTTTTTGGCCAACGTAATGTTTTTGAGATTCATTCGATTGTTGCTTATATCAATTACCCATGCTTTTTGTTATTGCTCGCAGTAACCCATTGTATGGTTATACCATTATTTTATCATTTTGTTTGTTTCTACTGTGTCCTTTTGCTGATGGATATTTGTGTTTGTTTCTATTTTTTGCCTATTATGAATAAGGCAACTATGAACATTCTTGTACAAATATTTTTGTTGGCATATGTGTTTGTATCTGTTAGCTAAACATCTAGGAGCGGAACTGCTAGGTAATTGGGTAGATGTTTGTTTAACTGTACGAAACTGCTAATTTTGAAAGTGGTTATAGTATTTTTATACTTCTGTCAGAATGTATGAGAGTTCCAGTTGCTGCACATTCTCACCAACATGTGATGTTGTCAGTATTTTAATTTTAGCCCTTCTAGTGTGTGTGAAGTGGTAGGATATTTTGATTTAAATTTGTACTTCCCTGATGAGCACCTTTCGTGTGCTCATTGGCCATTTGCATATCTTTTTGTAAAATGTCTGTTCAAATCTTTTGCCCATTTTTAAAAATGGGGTCGTTCTTTTTTTTATTATTGATTATAGTAGTTACTTTGATACTGTTTACTAATCTTTTGTGAGATGTTTGTATCCAAAAGTTTCTTGCGGTCCATTGCCTGCCTTTTTATCTGATTAAATGGTATGTATTTTTTAAGAACAACTCTAATATTGTAGCTGTCTATTTTATTGACATTTTTCTTTTACAGTCAGTGTTTCTTTTTGTGTTCAATTTAAGAAATCTTTGCATACTGCAAGGCGATGACGATGTTCTTTTACATTTTCTTCTCCAAGGATTTAGCTTTTACATTTAGGTCTATAATCTATAGATACTAATTTTTGTGTACTGAGTGAAATAGAGGCTGAAGTTTATTTTTCCATAAGGATGTCTTATTGTTTCAGTACATTTGTTGAAAATATTTTTTTTTCTCTCCATAAAATCATCTTTGTACTTTGGTCAAAAATCTCTAGGGGCACCTGGGTCATTCAGTTGTTTGAGTGTCAGACTCTTGATTTCAGCTCAGGTCATGATTCCAGAGTTTGTGAGATGGAGAACCGCGTCAGGCTGATGGCATGGAGCCTGTTTGGGATTCTTTCTCCCTCTCTCTTTGCCCTGTGCCCTCTCCTTGTGCGCTCTCTCTCTCCCTCTCAAAATAAATAAATTACATGAAAAAAATTTTAAATCTCTTGATCATATATATTATCCCCAACATATCTTTTTCATAGATTTTTTGAGTCTATCTTTACACTATTACCACATGCCTATCACTTCATAGTAACTTTATGGTAAAGTATTAAAATCCAACTTTATTTTCCTTTCTTTCTTTTTTGATGTCGTTTGGCTGTTTTAAGTCCTTTATATTAAAACATAAATGTGAAGATTTATATGTCAATTTTAATAAAGTTCTTCTGGGGTTTTTATTGAGATTGCATTGATTTTACGCATCAGTTTAACAACTAACAACTTAACATTATAAACATGATTTATTCATCCATTTATTGAAGATTTCTTTAATATTTCTCAGAATAATTTGAATTTTCAATGTCTCACTTGTTTTTTGTTAAATGTACTGCTAAGCATTATAAATTTATGGTGCTTTTTAAATGGTAAACTCCTAGTTTCCAGTCTTTTGCTAAAAATTCTTTCTTTCCAATTTTTTACTACCAAGATATGGACATAGAATTGTGTTTATTATCTTGTATCCTATTTCATAGCGTAGACTCTTCATCCTTCACATTTCTGCCTGGGATGAGAGCTCTTGAGAGTATTTCCTTTCCTATGTAACATGGCTCCTCAGTTTCTGGTATTTAATTAATTTGTGATTGTTTCTGTTCTAAGTATTTTAATTGGTTTTATAATACTGTGATTTTGTAGTTCATCTGATCTGCCTTGTCTTGATTGGTAAAGTTAGAGTGGTGGTCTTTTGTAACTTTCTACATCTAAACTAGGACTGGAATGGCCCTAATATGGTTTTCATGTCTGTAGGGTCTGGAGTGGTTGCCCCTCTTACTGATTTGTTTTTCTGTCTTGATTTCTTGTTCAGTCCACTAGAAGTTTATGAATTATTTTAATTTTTCAAACAATCATATTTTGAGTTTGTTAGTGTTCTCTATTATTTGTGTTCTATTTTATTGATATCTGCTCTGATATTTATTATTTCCTTACGTCTGTTTGCCCTGGTTTTCATTTACAGTTTCTTTTCTAGCTTAAGGTAGAAGTTTAGATCACTATTTTTATACCCTTTTTCTTTCTAATATATGTATTTGAACTTATAAATTTCCGTATAAGCACTACTTTAGTTGCATCACACAAATTTTGATATATTATATTTTTTTGCCATTCAATGAAATATTTGATTAAAATCTATTTCAATTGAACTAAAACAGTGATTTGTTTTTGGCTTATGAGTTATTTAGAAATATTTTGGCATTTTCTAGATCTTTTCTGGTTATTGATTTCTGATTTACTTCTATTGTACTCAGATAACATATTCTATAAAATTTTAGTCTGTAGTTATCAGCTATTTATTTATTTATTTATTTATATTATGCTATTTATTTATTTATTTATTTATTAATGTCAATTAGGTCAACTTTGTTATTCAAATCTTCATTATCCTAATTATACTGACAGGTATTTTTTTTAGTTATTCCATCAATTCCTAAAAGAAGGATGTTAAAAAAAACAACTTTGATCATGGATTTGTCTATTTATCCTTTTAGTTTGGTTAGTTTTCATTTCATGTATTTTGAAGTTTGTAAGACTGTTATATGTGCATTAGAGCACAAGACCAACAGAGTGAAAGAGCAACCAAGGAATGGGAGAAAATGTTTGGAATTCATATATCTGATAAGGGATTAACATACAGAATATGTAAAGAACACTTACAGGTCAATAACAAAAACCAAACAACCTGACTGAAAAACAGGTAAAGGAACTGAATAAAAACATTTTTCCAAAGAAGACACAGATGGTCAATAAGCATATGAAAAGATGATCAAGACCACACTACTAACCTTTAGAGGAATGTAAGTCAAAACCACAATGAGATACTACTTCATTAGGACAGTTGTAACAAAAGAACGAGAGAGAGAGAGAGAGAGAGAGAGAGAGAGAGAGAAGAGAAAGAGAGAGACAATGAGAGTGGAAAGAAGGAAGGAAAAGAAAGAAGGAAGGAAGGGAAAAAGAGGGACCTGTGTGGCACAGTTGGTTAAATGGCTGACTCTCGATTTCGGCTCAGGTCATGTTTTCATGGTTCCTGAGATAGAGCCTGGAGTTGGGCTCTGTGCTAACAGTGCAAAACCTGCTTGAGATTCTCTCTCTCTCCCTCTGCCCCTCCTTGCTCATGCTCATGCTCTGTGTCTCAAAAATAAAGAAACATTAAAAAGAAAGAAAGTGTTATTGAAGATGAGGGGAAATTGGAACCCTTGTGCATAGCTTGTGGAAATGTGAAGTGGTGTAGCCACTGTGGAAAACAGTGTGCCTATTTCTCAAAGAATTAAACATAGAATTACTGCATGATCCAGTATTTCCACCCCTGGGTATACACCCAAAAGAATTGAACAGATATTTGTACGCCTATGGTCATAGCAGTGTTATTTATAATAGCCAAAAAGTAGAAACAACCCAAATGTCTGTTGACAGATGAATAGATAAACAAGATGTGGTATATACATATTTACAATGGAATGCTATTCACCTTTAAAAAGGAATGAGATTTTGACACATGCTACCAAATGAATGAAATTTGAAGTCATTTTCTCAAGTGAAATAAGTGTGACACAAAAGGAAAAAATACTGTGTGATTCCACTTATATGAGGTATCTAGAGTAGTTACCATCATAGGGACAAGAAGTAGAATGGTGGTTGCCAGGGGATAGTGGCAGGGGGGAAATTGGAAGTTATTGTTTAATGAGTGTAAAGTTTTAGTTTGAGAAGATGAAAAAGTTCTGGAGATGAATGATGGTCGTGGTTACGCAACGCTGTGAATGTACTTAGTGCTACTTAACTGTATTCCTTAAAGTGGTTAAATAATATATTTTATGTTATGTACATTTTATCACAATAAAAACTGATTGTTATGTCTTTCTGATGAATTTACCCTTTTAATATGATGAAATATCCTTCTCTGTACTGATAATGCTTCTTTTCCCGAAGTCTCTTTTCTGATATTAATATAGCCATACTAGGTTTCTTATGGTTAGTGATTATGTGATATATTTTTTTGCCATTCTGTTACTTTCAATCTTACTGAATCATTATATTTAAAGGGTCTTATACACAGCTGTTTGTTACAGATAGCATATAGTTGGATCTTGCGTTTTAAACCAGACTGACAATTCTGATTTTTAATTGGTTCAGACCATATGTATTTAATGTAATTATTGATATGGTTGGATTACATCTTCCATCTTGCTATTTGTTTTCTACTTGTCCCATCTGTTTACTTTTCTTTAAAATTTTTCCTATATTCCTTTTCTCTTTTTCAATATTCCATTTTATTTTACTCACCACCCTACTTTGCTCACTCTACCTTATCCACTGCAGTGAACAGGCCAAACACAGTCCTACCTCCAGGCTTTGCTTTTATTTTCTCTGCCTATTAAGTTCTACCCCCATAAATCCTTGCAATGCATTCCCTCACTTCTACTCTGCTCAAATGTGACCAGGAGAGGCCTTCCTTCATCACCCTTATTCATTATCCTTCTTACACAGCCTTATTTTTCATGATAGCACTTGTCACCACTTGATGTTATATTTATACTTGTTTGCTGATTTTTTTTTCTCCTCAGACTAGAACATAGACTCCAAAGAACAGACCTTTGTCCTTGTTTTGTTCATAAATGTATTCAGCTTAGAAGAAGATCTGGCAAATATAAGGCTTCCAGAAATATTTTTTGGAATAGGTGAATTAAAAGGACATGTGTAAACGATTGAAAGAAAGATATTTAATCACAGCAATTAAAAGAAAGTGGAGTCAATTTATACTATTAATGTCAATCAAATTAAAACACAAAATTTATTTAATTGTTAAGGACTGATGGTGTAGTATTGAAAGAAAAGAAAAAAAAATACTCCAGAACCCCTTAATTGTTTTTGCTTCTGTGTTATTTATGAAGGAAACTAAACTTGAAACTAAATATGGTAGAACTGAAATTTTACCGGGAAAATAGAATCATGGAGACAAAAAATTTTAAGAAAATCAAGATATTCTACATGATGTTGATTCTCCTAGCACAGAAGGTTATACTCTAAATGTCATCGTTCCTATGACATTGGAACATGTTAGGAACCCAGAGATTTGGTGAATGGGAATTAAAGAAACTAAGCAGAATACATTAGAACTTACAGAAGAGCTACTCCTTTTAAATTATTGATTTTTATGTTAATTCCAGTATAGTTAACTTACAGTGTTATATTAGTTTCATGTGTACAATAAAGTGATTCACCAATTCTATACATTACTCAGTGTTCATCAGCACAAGTGTACTCTTAATCCCCATCAGCTATTTCATCTGTTCCTTCCACCCTCTTCCCCTCTGGTGAACATTTGCTTCTCTATAGATAAGAGTCTGTTTCTTAATTTCTCTCTCTCTCTCTCTCTCTCCTTCTCTCTTTCTTTTTACTTTGCTTATTTGTTTTGTTTCTTAAATTCCATGTATGAGTGAAATCATATGGTATTTATCTTTCTTTAACTGACATATTTCACTGGGCCTTACACTCTCCAGCTCTATCCATGTTGTTGCAAATGGCAAGATTTCATTATTTTTTTTTCTAACTGAATAATATCCCATTGTGTATACATACCACATCTTCTTTATCCATTCATCTATGGATGGACACTTAGGTTGCTTCCATATCTTGGCTATTGTAAATAATGCTATAATAAACATAGGGGTGCATGTTTTCCTTTGAATTAGTGTTTTTGTATTTTTTGGGTAAATACCAAGTAGGGCAATTACTGGATCACAGGGTAGTTCTATTTTTAACTTTTTGAAGAACCTCTATATTTTCTTCCACAGTAGCTACACCAGTTTGTATTCCCATCAACAGTACACAAAGGTTCCTTTTTCTTCACATCCTTGCCAACACTTGTTTCAGAAGAGCTATTCCTGTACACGGTGAAACCAGTCATCAAAGGCCCCTAAATATAAGAAAAGTTAGAAAATTCTAATTCTAGCCAGGACTCTGGTGATGCTAAGAGGGTATGGCGACAATATGTAATTTGTAAGTCATATTGCTGTATAAAGTCAGTGAAAGGAATAGCAGAAGCAGAACCCAGTCTCTGGCTGGCAATAAAGAGAAAAGTCTAGTACCCTAAGCCTAGGGATTAGTGATAGGACTCAGTTCCACTTAAAAATTGAATAGAAGAGTACTCAGGTATATACTAGCACATAATCCAATACATGGGGTCAGTGTTCTAATAAAGAGCTAGAGGTCAGAGCTCCTTCAGGGCACAAAATTTATTATAGGATCACACAAACACAATTCTGTACAGACACAATTCACTGGTTGGGAGGGATAGGACTTTGGTATTATCACCTCAGGGTTTATTCAAGGCCGATTCTGTTGATAACTGGAGATTATTTCTGGCTCATCTGGAATGAAGAACCTTTTGGAAAATTGTGTAGGAATCAGAAAACTAGAAACAGATAAATGCCATTTTGATTTTTCAAAAATGGAAAAAGAGTAAATTCACTAAAACATAGACTCATTCATTTAGCCAACCAACCAACCAATCAGCCAACCAACTTTTACTGAGTGCCTACTGGATGCTAGGCACTGTGCATGGCTGTCAGGATACAAGGCAGTTATGGGTCGCCATTCTCATGGAGATTTCAATATGTCAAATTTAAAGATAAACTCTAGAAATTAATGACAATTCCAGGCAAAATTCTAGAGTAGTCATTGCATGGATGGGTGGATTTACTAAAAACAAAGCATGTTGATCTAATGCTTTCTTTTTAAGAACTGTTTTAATGGAAAATGTGGAAATGTATGATTTTATTTTGACTTTTTCCAGTTGTGTCCTGATAAATTTAAATTGAGAAGACAAAAAGACTGTATGGACATAAAATTAGTGTCATATTGAGTTGTGCAATTACATATAAATATTTCTGATGAGTGAATCAATATTAATCTGATAGCAGATTTGTAAAATTCTGTCTTCAAACCTGTTCTGTGTAACACTCTGTTAATACTTTGCTTAATAATAGGAAAGGCATGATTTTCAAATTTGCCAATTAGATGAATATCAAATATTTGATAGATCGAGACACCAAGAGATGAATTGGAAGACCCATCCTCCACATTTCATTGGCCTCCATCAGAGGTTTTCTTACTTTTGTGAAATATGTTCAGCAAGTATGTCTTTAAGAACTCACCTCCAAGTAGATTCCTGTCCTCAATCAAAGACTCTCCTGTGTAAGAATTCTATAGTCCCTTTGATTTGGAGACAAAATTACTAGTGTGGGTGAAGATATTGACAAGCTGAAGGGATAAGCAGAATCTAAGAAGACAAGTTTTTATCAGAGTTAACTGTCCTCCATGCGGGTCCAAATAAAATTAAACAAACTACAATGATAACAGAATTATGGAAAGAGGTAGGGAACTAGCTTGGTAACAACTTCTGTTAAAAAAAAATAATTTGGGAGCCCCCGAGTGGCTCAGTTAGTTGAATGTCTGATTCTCGGTTTTGGCTCAGGTCGTGATCTCATGGTTCATGGCTCTGTGCTGACAGTTCTGAGTCTACTTAAAATTCTCTGTCTCTGTCTCTCTCTCTGTCCCTCCCCTGCTCACTCTCCTTCTCTCTATCAAAATAAATGGATAAGTTTATTTAAAAAAAATTTAAAAATGATTTGGAGCCCTTAGTCAATGGGCCCTGTATGATATGTCCAACAACAAACAACTGTGATCTTTGTTTGCACAATTGAAAGTACATAATCTGAATGGATCAAAGATCTAAAACTAATAGAATCAACTTGAAGAAGATCAGAGAAAGGCAAACTGGAAGAAAAAGGAACTTAAATCTTTGCATGAGTAAAGATTAGAAAATCTGGAAATGACTCGCTTGGAGATGGTTTGAAAGTGGAGATGGAGATTGGGGTGCCTGAATAGTTCAGTCAGTTAAGCATCGGACTCTTGGTTTCAGCTCAGGTCATGATCCCAGGGTTGTGGGGATCAAGTCCAGTGTTGCTTGCAGCATGCAGCGTGCTTAAGATTTTCTCTCTCCCTGTGCCCTTCCCCCACTCATGCATACATCCTCTCCTCTCAGAAAGACATAATAGGACAAAGTAGTTGCCTTAATGTATCTGAAAGCTGTCGGGGAGAAGAGGGAAGAATAACTATTCATTTTACTGTCAAGAATTAAAATTTGTACCAGTGGGTATAAATCTACAGTTTTAGTACATTTTGAGTCAATAGAAGGAAGATCTTTCTAATTCTCAGAATAGTCTGAAGGTGGAGTGGGATGTATCAGAGTGACCTGGAGAGGTTGTGCAAGTATGTAGACACCTACACCCACCTCAGAATTCCTTCTGGCACTGGGAGTCTAGGAGTTATATTGTTTTTAAGCTTCTTTGATTATTTTGATATAAAACCAAGTTTGGGGGTACCTGGGTGGCTCAGTCAGTGAAAATCATCTGACTTTTGATTTAAGAAGGCACAGTTCATGAGATTGAGCTCCACGTTGAGCTGGCAGCATCAAGCCCACTTGGAATTCTCTCTCTCTCTCTCTCTCTCTCTCTCTCTCTCTCTTTCTCTCTCTCTCTCCCCCTCCCACCTCAAAATAAGTAGATAAACTTTAAAAAAAAAACCCACAAAACACAAAACCAAGTTTGGAAACTCCATGTCAAACAATATTTTTCAGATATGATATGTAATAGGATACAAATAATTGACATAGGTGTAGAGATGGAGTTGGACAGGATTATCTATAGAGCCTCTTAATGCCCAAACTCATAACGTGGCATTTGTCTTTGTGAATTCACTTTGGCTCAGGCTCTGGCCCTCACCCTTGCAGGCTTAAGAACTTAAGTTGGTCTTTGTCTCACAGGTAACCAGATTTGGGCCTCCTGAGTCATGTTAGAAAAACTCAGGACAAAACTAGAAGTTTGTCCAAAAAATGAGGAGAAATTCCACAGACTTGAAGAAAATGTTTGCAGTAGACCCATCTGATAAAGGAGTGCTATCTAAAATACAAAAGGATCTCTTGAAACTCAACAATTAGAACACAAGCAACTGGATTAAAAAATTAACCAAAGACCATAACAGAAACCTCACCAAAGAAGATATTCAAATTTTTAATCAGTATATGAAAAGATACTCCACATCCTATGGCATCAGGGAAATGCAAATTAAAACTAGATACCACTACACACTTACTAAAATAACACAAATCTGGAGCACTGACAACACCAAATGCTGACGAGCATCTGATAATTCTAGACAGAATGTTTAAATTAATTATCATTCCTTGCTGATGAGAATACAAAATGAGATAGCCATTTTAGAACAGTTAGGGGTTAATTACAAAACTAAACATACCATATGATCTAGCAATTGCTTTCCTTGGTAAACACCCAGAGGGCTTGAAAATTTATGTCCACACAAAACCCTATACATAGATATTTATAGCACCTTTATTAATAACTGTCCCAACTTAGAAGTAACCAAGATGTTGCAATAGGTGAATGGATAAATAAACTCCAGTGCATGCAGATAATGGAATATTATTCGGGGCTAAAAAGAAATGAGATATTAAGCCATGAAAAAACATGAAGGAAACCTAAATGCATGAGCACTGGGTGTTGTATGTAAGTGATGAATCATTAAATTCTACACCTGCACCTAACATTACACTGTATGTTAACTAACTGGAATTTAAATAAAAACTTGAAGAAAAGAAGTCAATCTGAAAGGCTGTATACTGTATTATTCCAACTATGTCACATTCTGGAAAAGACAAAACCATGGAGACAATAAAAAGGATGAGTGGTTTGCCAGGGTTGAGGAGACAGATGAATATGTGGAGCACGGAGGATTTTTGGGGCTCTGAGACTACTCTGTGTGATACTATAATAATGGATACATGTCATTATACATTTGTCCAAATCCGCAGAATGTAGAACCCCAAGAGTGAACCCTAATGTAAACTATGAAGTTTGGGGGGTTAAGTTCGTCAGTTGTAACAAATGTACCACTTTGATGTGTGCCGTTGGTAATGCAGGGGGCTGTGTATATGACGGTAGGAGGTATATGGGGAATTTCTGTACATTTCTCTCAATTTTTTTGTGAACGTAAAACCTCTCTTAAAAAAACACATGTCTTTAAAAATCTGAAAAAAAAAAAAAAAGAAAAAAAGAAACGTTTGCTACCCTATACAAAGTTTATCAAATCTGTGTGTCATTATTTAGGGATAATTCTAGACAGAATGTTTAAATTCACCAGTATTTAGAATGATATTCTGTATTGGACATGATACAATGAATTTAAATATAATTGCAATCTCTTTAGGGTCAAGCTGGGTCGGATTAATTTTTTTTTGTCTCTTGCAGAGGTATTTGCCTGGAAAGCCAAGTATGCTAGATCTAGTTCACTAATGACCTCTCCCCATTACCTAATTGCCCTGTAATTGGCTGGCTGTTTATTAGAGGATGTACAATGTGAGATAGTCTCAAGTTGAGAATATTTACATATTTATTGTAACTATCATACTTATTGAATCTGGGCCCTCCTCACATGACTAGAGAATAAATTCTTAATTTTATCTAAACAATTAGAGCTAGAACATGAAGAATCAACTTACAAATGATCAGTCCCTTAGATAGAAAGGACTGGCTATATGTTTAGGCTAATGTCCAAATAATACCTACTTGAGATTCAATGTTTCTAGTAGCAAATATTCAGTATGTCAGCCTGTGGATACCAATTTAACTGCATAAGAGATTCACTATAAAGAGGACAAAGTATGAGATACTAGTGACAGAATGTCAAATAAGAAGTCAAATAGGAAAGTTCAGCTCAAAGCAGAACTGAGAGTCCTGTCTTCACCCCTTACTTATTAGTTGTGTAAAAATGGGCAAGCTGCTTAACCTTTGAATTCCATTTTCATTGCCCATAGAATTCGGTGAAAAAATAATATTGCTGTCATATTTTGTACCAATAGGAGGACAGTGACATTACCATAAGAAAGACTTTGAGACTGCTCCTTTGAGTAGCAGCATTACTGCTGCCCCATCTGACATCTCTCT